>JAGDYQ010000432.1:0-82619 GCA_021962125.1 Bulinus truncatus | reverse complement strand
ACCGCCCTTATATATATCTTTGACTTTGACTTTATTTTTTCTTTATATGGTCGTTTTTAGTAAAGAGAACAGGTTTTGAGAACCGTTGTACTAGATAACGTATTGCTTTAGTTTTTATTTTCCGTACTGAGAAACTTTTCTTGAAGAAAGACACCTAGTTTTTGTTTATATATTGCACTACACACTACAATAGTCATTCACCTATAGATGTTCAACTGTATACTGGATAATGTTTAATAGTCTATGCTTACAATGTGTACTACATAAAGATAAAATACAATCGTCATACATCAGTAAGCGCCATTCTTGTTTTATATTGGTCTATGTTTACTTATCTTTGTTTAAATTTTATCACGTAATTAAACCGTCATCCACCAATGAACACTGCTTTTTTTAATTGGGCAATATTTACTAGTGTTTTGTTTACATGTTATACTACACTTTATTCAAACGTCATGCATCAGTGGACTTTAATTATGTTTCATATTAAGCTTTTACAATTGATATTAATATATAATTAAACTAGGTTTCCCTTCTGGTAGAATATAAATATGTGCTTGTGTTTTAAATATTAAGATTTATTTGAGATATATTTTAGCTAATTATATCAGGCCTTTCCTCAACGTGTGGGTCGCTACCTGATTTGAACAGGGCCGCCATACATTAGAATAACTATTTAAATATACAATAATTATTGGCAGCTTATTTTATCTAGCATTTGCATCGTACAAATTACTCGGATTGCTCTGCACTTTTATTCCCCGAATCAAAGGCGGATTTATTAGTACATGACTCAGCACGCCGTGACCCGGGGGGGGGTGTCATATGTAAGGCCCAAGATCCCTAGACTAGAGCTACACAACTTGCGGCTGTCCAACCGCTCCAAGTCGTAGGGCAAGAGCTAATGGTAGCTTGGAAAAAAAGAAAACATATTATCGGCCTGTATTTATTGATAATTATATTGAGGATATATCGGTCTGGCGAAAGTTTGAGAACAATTAGCCATATTATTGATAGTGTGCCATGATTTAATTTAAAAAAAAGAACATGAAAAGTATTTAAATAACTGATTCATATGTATAAAGTAAAGTAAAGTTTCCCTAGACCAAATGGCATCGGGGCACTCTTCTGTTTCTATAACCTCGGCATATGAAGGGATTGTGTGGTTAGCACAAAGCCCAGCCGCTTTACTTCCCCAACTTAAGTCAGGTACCAAGGTGGACTTGTAGGGCGACTTTGAATCAAATTTCACCAGAGAAAATACCCATGGCTCTCACCGAGGATCGAAACCTGGACTCTCAGGTTGACCAGTCGAGTATCTACACCAATTGGATATCCGTCCCACATCATGTGAATGCTTAGGAATTAATTTACTGTTAAATTTTAAGCTTCATGATATAAAAATAAAAAAATTCCTTTCAGAAATCCATTGTTGCCTTCATTATTTAATAATAACCAATATGTTTATTACGCTACCATCAAAACGATTTTTAAAAAAAAAACACTTTGAACGTATACTGAAAGTCTTTTTACACAGAGGTATTTTGGACATCACAGAAGGAAACCGGTTTTTTATGACTTTAGCTTGTGGTTATTGAAAATGTTTTTAATGATTTAATTGAATGACTTTAGGGGTGGGAAGATGAATTGTAGGGGGATCTCCGGGTTCCTAATAGCACATTCCACGACAGCATAAGCTTTCCTGGTAAAATAGAAACATGTTAAAAGATGCCAATTGATAAAAGGAGAAAATGGGAAAATCCGAACATCTGCACTGTTTTACCACAATGAAGACAATGATTTTACTAAAAGAAGAATTCCATTGCTTAAAATAGTTAAATGTAATGTGATATAAGAAAGTTCCCTGAATCTCTTGATTTTTTTTTTTTGCAAGAGTTAAATAGAAAAAAAACATCTTCTTTTCTGAATATACCTTTTACAGGTGATAGGTGCTGTTTTGAATTGAACCAAGTGTTTATATAACATACATTTTCATTAAACTCTTAACATACAGTTTTAATGGTAATTAAAAATATTTTAGATTTTATTATCATGATATTTTTATTATTTCATTTTTATAAAGAGATGGTAAAACATATGTATTTAACTTAATAAGAATTTTTTTTATTTACATGTTTAACGCACGAGTTATTCATAGATGGATTCATTTAATTTTTTATTAATATATTTACAAAAGATTTTTTTTTTAATTTTTTTTTAATAAACGAAAATTGTATCTTAAAATGCTGCCGTGTAGAAAAATTTGGTTGATAATTTGTATTGCTATAATTACTGTATCTAATTACTGTATCTAAATGGTGTATCTAATTACTGTATCTAAATAGTGTATCTAATTACTGTATCTAATTACTGTATCTAAATAGTGTATCTAATTACAGTATCTAATTACTGTATCTAACTACTGTATCTAAGTACTGTATCTAATTACTGTATCTAAATATTGTATCTAATTACTATATCTAAATAGTGTATCTTATTACTGTATCTAATTACTGTATCTAATTACTGTATCTAATTACTGTATCTAATTACTATATCTAAATAGTGTATCTAATTACTGTATCTAATTACTGTATCTAATTACTGTATCTAAATACTGTATCTAATTACTGTATCTAAATACTGTATCTAACTACTGTATCTAATATATACAAATTTATAGAACATGGCCCACAGCTGTTATTCGAATATAAGTAGAGGAACTTTGGAGTTCATGAGCTACGCCTTGAGCCACGACAGAGAGTTTCCACCTTACTGGACCAAAGAGGGGAGAAGTTCACCTTATTTGATTGACGTGGATGACAGAACGAGCCAGGCCATAACAGACCTAGTGGAACAGACATGGGGCAGAAGAGCCGTTGGCGAAGGTCGAGATGCCCGAGGCTTGGACCATGAACAGCTTGTGGTCACTAATGTCGTAAGAGTAGAGAATACTAAATTGTTTGGCGAGTACCGAAAAGCAAGAAGGGATTTGCTGCGAAAACAAATCAGGAAGGGTCGAGTGAGTGAAAGTATTGCAGGCCTGGGCAGAACAAGACAAAATGTACTGACTACGCGTCTTCTGCCTGAATTCATGAAGGAAGACTTGTATCACGAGATTAATGAGCACTACGTCTTCCACGGCACGACTGTGGACAGAATCGGTGCGCTGACTAGCTTTGGTTTTAACCCTGGTCAGTCCAGTGATTCTAACATGCTTGGTTCTGGAGTCTATGGAGCAGAGAATTCCATTAAAGCAGATCAATATGCTGGTAATATTATTTTTTACTTTGTATTTAATACGTTTTTTTAAGACGAAGAATGAATTGGACTATTTTGAATTAGAATGACAAACGCATGTTTCAAAATGAAATTACCTAAATATTAAGTATTTAACTAATTTATTTAATAATTATTCAGTTTATATTTGTCCAGAATCATCTTGCATCCAACTGTTTAGGGCTGCCCTCAGCTAATTTTGGGGGCCTAGCCAATCTAGGCCAAATGAGATCTCTCTTAACAAACTATATCTGAGTCACTGTGTAGCAAATCACTGTTACCAATTGTGGTTCCTAATTTTAGGGAAAAGGGTTGGGGGAGGCTAACATGGGTCAAGGTTGCACCCTTACTGCTAAGGCTTTAATAAATGTTTGAAATAATAATATAATCTCTAAAACTAATTTCTTACTCTTTATTTTAGATCCCGCACATGCTAGAAGCCGTCCTGGTCATAGCCTCAAGCTAATTCTGAGTAGAATGTTACTTGGAGACCCACTGGTGTTAAATGGTAAGCAATCAATTATTCACCATTTACATTTACGTTTTTTCATAGGTCTCGTGTGGTCATTTATTGTTAGGCTTAGTATGGAGTTATGCTGAGAATTTAGGCTTGGTGTGACCTAAATAAGAATGACAGAAAGTCAATGGCATAACCTGGTCACTTGAAGACTGTTCGATGCCGAATTCTTAAAAAAGCTGTATAAATAATAAGTCCTACAGTGACACTTATAATACAGAAATGACTAAAGAATGATGCTTGTATGTCAGTGATGTTCAAGTAATATAATATTTAAATTGTAAAAAGATATTTCTTGAATACTTGCTCGAGCAGGTCATTTTATTTTCCACAGAACCATCCACAGGGCAGTTACCACCGCAACGTGATTCTATTATTGGTGATGGGCCTTGGATGTTTCGTGAGTTTGTTGTCAAGAACGGTAACCAAGTGTACCCGGAATACGTCATCACGTATGAAAGAAACTAAGGTAGACCAGTGGCTAAACGGACAGAGCCTTTTTGAGCTAAATTCGAAGTATAAAATGTTTTTAAAGGAAATTTTTTTTTGACTTATTAAAAGAATGTTCTATTAATGCAACAATTTTTGTCGGAGATTTCTTTTTTTTAATTCTTGGCTTTTAAACATTCATATTTCAAATTACAACTATCTATACCCAGTTCATTTTGTATTTTTTAATAAAAAGTAAACATCTAATACTAATAGATTATTCATAAATGTTCTGTTGATTTTCTTTTTTATAAATATTTTCTAAAGCAAAGTGTAAGAATACCCCATTTTTTCAAGATTGAAAATTTCGCTAAATTAACTAAGAAATGTAATTGTGTATTACCATTTTACAAATAAGTGAACGCTAAAATTAGTCTGGGAAATTCCAAAACTGGAAATCTAAACACAACAAGGATTTCTTATTATATCGCAGGTAGTAAGCAGCCAGCGTCAGCAGGCTTTTCAACTAGTCATATATAAAAGATTGTAACCGTTTTGTTAATTGTGTACGACAATAGTCAATGTTACACAGTTAGTACTCTATTGATAACGCATCTGGATTTATCATACAGTATAAAATACTATAGATATGATTGACAAAAATGTGGGTAGCAAGCTGAAAGAAATTGGGTCGTACAAAATTTAAATAGGTACTTGATCGAGAATGTATATTATTGACTTTGACTTTATTTTTTCTTTAAATGTGTGTCGCTTAAAGAGAACAGGCTGAGAACCCCTGTTCTAGTTAACGTACTGCTTAGTTTTTATTTTTCACACTGAGAGTTTCATTTCTTTTAATAATGATACCTTGGCATTGTTTACATATTGCACTACGTACCACAATCGCCATGTACCATTCTTATATATACTGGACAATGTTTACCAGTCTATGCTTACATTGTGTACTACATAAAGATAAAATACCATCGTCATGCATCAGTAAACGCTACTCTTGTTTTTATATTGGGCTATGTTTACTCAACTTTGTTTAAATTTTATCAAACGTAATTAAACCGTCATCCACCAATGAACACTGCTTCGTTTTTAAATGGGCAATATTTACTAAGCTTTGTTTACATTTTGTGCTACACTTTGTTTGTTCAAACATCATGCATCAGTGGACGCTAATTATGTTTCGTATTGGACCACATTCGGTATTAATATTTACATTTAACTAGGGTTTCCCCTCTGGTAGAATATAATAGCCAAATATGTGCTTGTGTTTTAAATATTAAGATTTATCTGAGATATATTTTAGCCAAATATATCAGTGCTTCTCAACGTATGGGCTTCGACCTTATTTGAACAGGGTCGCCATACATTAAAATAATTACTTCAATAGAAAATAATTGTTGGCAGCTTATTTTATCTGGCATTCGCATCGTACAGATTACTCGATGGCACTGCAATATTATTCCCCAAATCAAAGGCGGATTTATTAGTAGGCCTACGACCCAGCACACCGTGATCCGGGGGGGGGGGTATGTAATTTGTAAGGCTCAAGATCCCTAGACAAGGGTTACACAACCTGCGGCTGTACAACCACTCGAAGTCGTAAGAGCTAATGGTAGCTTGGGAAAAAAAGAAAACATATTATCGGCCTGTATTTATTGATAATTATATTGATATAAAACAGTCTGGCGAAAGTTTGAGAACAATTAGCCATATTATTGACAGTGTGCAATGATTTAATTAAAAAAAGAACATGAAAAACATTTAAATAACTGATTCATATATATAAAGTAAAGTTTCCTTAGATCATCTGTTTTTAAACCCTCGGCATATGAAGCGATTGTGTGATTAGCACAACGCCTAGCCGCCTTTACTTCCCCAACTTAAAGAAAGGTGGACTTGTAGGACGACTTTGAAACAAAATTCACCTGGAATAATTCCCATGGCTCTCACCGAGGATCGACCCAGGAATCTCAGGTCGACAGTCGAGTATCTACACCACTCGGACATCCGTCCCACATCATATGCTTGCTTAGTAATTAATTTATTGTTAAATTTTAAGCTTCATTATATTAACAATAAAATATTCTTTTCAGAAATCCATTGTTGCATTTGTTATTTAATAATAACTAGTATGTTTATTGCATGGCCATCAAAATGATTTATTTTTTAAAAACACTTAGAGCTGATATTGAAATTCGTTTTTCAAAGTGGTATTTCGGACATCACAGAAGTCTAACGGGTTTTTTTAAATGAATTAATAATATCTTGTGGTTGAATTACGTGTTTAATTATTTATTGATTTTTTGGAGAGATGGGGAAGATGAATTGTAGGGGGATCTCCCTTCCAATAATAGTACATTCCACGACAGAACATGTTTTCCCGGTAAAACAGAAACATGTTGAAGACGCCAATCGATAAATGAGAAAATAGAAACATCCAAACATCGGCAGTGTTTTATCACACTGAAGACAATCGATTTTGCTAAACGGAGAATTCGATTTGTTTAAAATAGTAAAGTCTAATGTGATATAGAAAGTTCTGTGAATCTCTTGATTTTTTTTGTTCTCAAAAGTAAAATTGAAAATAAAACGCTTTCTTTTCTGAATACACCTGTTACAGGTGATAGGAGTCTTTTGGAATTGAACCAAGTGTTTTATATAATATACATTTTCAGCAAACTCTTAACAAACAGTTTTAACGGTACTTAAAAAATATTGTACATTTTATTATCATGATATTTTTATTATTTCATTTTTATAAAGAGATGGTATTTAACTTAATAAGAATTTTTTTTTCTATTTACAAGTTTAACGCATATGTTATTCATAGATGGATTCATTAAATTTTGTATTAATATATTTTAAAAATATTTTTTTTAATTAACGAAAATTTGAGCTAAAAATGCTGAAGTGTAGAAACATTTGGTTGGTAATTTTTATAGCTACAATTACTGTATCTAATTACTGTATCTAATTACTGTTTCTAATTACTTTATCTAATTACTGTATCTAAATAGTGTACCTAATTACTGTATCTAATATATACAAATTAAAAGAACATGGCCTACATAAGTAAAGGGACTGTGGAGTTCATGAGATACTCCTTGAGCCACGACAAAGAGTTTCCACCTTACTGGACAACACAAGGAAGAAGTTCACCTTATTTGATTGATGTGGATGACAAAACGAGCCAGGCAATAACAGACCTAGTGGAAAAGACATGGTGCGGAAGAGCCGTCGGCAAAGGTCGGGATGCCCTAGGCTTGAACCATGAAAAGCTTGTGGTCACTAAAGTCGAAAGAGTAGAGAATGCTAGATTGTTTGGCGAGTATCGAAAAGCAAAAAGAGATTTGCTACGAAAACAGATTGGGAAGGGTCGCGTGAGTGAAAGTATTGCAGACCTGGGCAAAACAAGACAGAATGTACTGACTACGCGTCTTCTGCCGGGCTTCATGAAGGAAGACTTGTATCACGAGATTAATGAGCACTACGTCTTCCACGGCACGACTGTGGACAGAATCGGTGCGCTGTCTAGCTTTGGTTTTAATCCTGGTCAGTCCAGTGACACCAACATGTTTGGTTCTGGAGTCTATGGAGCAGAGAAATCCACTAAAGCAGATCAATATGCTGGCAAGTTGTTGTTTTTTTTTTACCAAGTTTTTCATTAGCTTTTTTTTAGACGAAGAATAAAGTGGAATATTTTGAATTAGAATAACAGATGCATGTTCGAAAAAGAAATTACTTAAATATTAAGTGTGTACTTAATTCATTCAATAATTAATCAGTTTATATGTGTCCATGGATTTCTTGCATCTAACTGTATAGGGTTGCCCTATATATATATTAGGGTGGGTCAAAAAAAATTTTTTTATTGAAACATTATTAAAAAGTTGTTATATCATGGTAGTACATGGAATATGTACAAATATTTGAAAACTACATAGTTTTACTACTCCCAACTTTTGTTCGAAATTTTTACTATATTTACTATGAGTTTTTTGTGACTGAACATGTTAAATTTGTGACCTAGGTTATTCAAAAAATAAATGATATGCATATAAAATTTGTGTTTTATCTTTATAACCTTTTTTTATGAATGACTAATTAGTTCAGACAACTGGGATAAGCATTGCATCCATTTTTCTCTCAATATAACTGGTGTACCATGTATTCATTATCGGATCACGCATGGTTGTTTTATTTCATTTTTGATTAATTTTTCTATTATTTTATTAAGTTCTTCTATGATTATGAGTTCTTCTACAAGAAGTGCAACTGTACATACTGTGTTTGGGTCAGCAGCTGAATTGCCTAAAAGACAACTTCCAACCAGTGAAGATGTTTTCAAGGCTATTGGTGGATGCTTAAAATGGAACAATACAATCATAGCCTTCATTCACGAGGTCACGCATTAGTGCATGAAGATAAACAATTATATGACCAGGCTAGTATCCCTACAAATGACATTACCAGTATAACTGTTCGAGTAAAAAGATGCAGATGTTAGGGATAGAGGAGACTGTAAATGTCCACAATAATAATTTCTGTGCTTGAGTGGGCCTTTTGGGTGGATCAAAAGATGGCAAGAAATATGTTCATAGACAATGTTGACAAGCAAACAACAAAAAATTACAAAATCGACAGAAAAAAAACATTCATTGATGCAGGGGGGCGATCAGATAGGAACCACAAATGGTAACGTCAATGATGAGAAAGATAATGATATTCCAGATCAGGATGCTGAAGATGATGAACTACTTGATGTAGACTTCTCCAGCGATGAGGAATGTTCCAAATAACAAAACAGATATCAATATGAAGCAGTGGATCGATGTAAACTAAGCAATAGGGATACATGTCTTATCGTTAAAGCTGTGTTGAAGGACTTAAACATGTTAACACCATCTACAGCTCTGGATCCAGCAAAGATGCGTCGACATAGAAAAATTTGGAGAGATAGGGCAGCCAAGGAACATACTGATGAGAACAAAGATGGTTAACAAAAAAGAACAGGGTTTTTGCGATCCATCTTGTCAAAGTGGGGCTAGAAACTTTTTCTATATGATACAACTGCTTCAGAACCTTGATACTGCTGATCAATCTATTATATTGCCTGTATTGGAAAATAACTGCTACTTTGCACATCCAGAAAACATTCCATTGGCTGCAGTTAGGACAATGATGAAGAAATTGGAAGGTATGCAGTAAATAAAATCATAACAGCACGACATAAACCAGCTCCATGCAGAGTTAGAATTTTTCAACAAAAATGACATAATCCTGAATATTGCAGCTAAATCATTTGATCAGATGATTAACTAGGATCTTTGTGCAGTGACACCCCCTCCTCTGCTGGAACATATTTGTGATGATGAACTTAAACGCAACAACCCAATCATACTATATCAAATTCCTTGTCACTCTCAAGCTGTTGAAAGAGCAATTATAGAAGTTACTGCTTTTAGTTTGAAAGTGTACGGACATTTCAAACTGTACGGACATAGCTCTCGACATGGGATGGTTTTGCAAACAAAGAAATCAAGGGATGTTCTTCCGAAAATTGAAAGCAAAGCAAGTTTCCTTTGACAATCCATAAACAGTATGATTCATATGTGCATTGTATATTTTGCATGAACGATTTATAGATTTGTACAATTTCATATTACTTATACCAAACATTCTAAATGTTGTAAAATGTCATACATTGGGGGGGGGGTACCTGGGTCAAAGCAAAATCTTTTTATTATTTAAGTTAAAGACATTTAAATATCTTAGTAATAATATAGTAGATTTAAAAATAATTTTGTTAAAAAAAAAATATTAACATATTGATATTTGTGGGTGCGGCATGCCGCCATCTTGAAATTTATGACCTTTTTGTGGCCAATATGTCTGAAATATTTATAGACTGTTTCATATACAATGTACATTTTTATAATCAGAAAAGCTTACTTTAGGGAATGTCCAAGTACTTTTTTGATAATGGAATAAATAAATTTTTTATGAATTTTAAAAATTTTGAATGGTGATAATAAGCAAAAAATGCTAATTTTGAAAATTAAAAAAAAAAAAAAAAGGACTTAAAATTTTTTGAAAAGCCTCTGACATTCTATAAATGCACCTCTTCTACATAAAAATTAGAAGTTTTATCAAAATCTGACAGGTTGTTTTTGAGATTTTCTTGCCATAGTGAAGCAAAATGTCAAAAATATTTTTTCAGAGAAAAATTACTTTTAAGTTTTTAAATTATTGAAGTTTCTAAATGAGTAACATTCTGAAAATACATTTTAATTGATCTAAAAAAAATTTTTTGCAATATAATTATTTCGTAGTTATTATTGACATGTTTTAGTATCTAAAGATAAAAAACAAAAAAAATTGTTTTTTTTTAGACATAGTGCATTTTTTCACCCCATACCCCCTTAAACTAAAAGTTGGGAGTGGAAGACATTATCTGATTTTTACAAATTTTACATTTTTACGATCAGTAGGACCATAGGCAACTTTTTGAATGTTTCATATTCCCAACTCCAAAAAAAATTTTTTTGACCCACCCTAATATATATATATATATATATTTATTTATATATATATATATATTTATATATATATATATATATATATATATATATATTAAATAACCAAGAGTTTGAAGAAGGCTGCCAGTTTGCTGCGTAAACTAACCACCAAACCACGTGCCTAAGTATTGCGTTAGTGACGTAAGCCCATTAGATTTTGAATGTGTGTACATTTATTCACGAACTTAAGTTGAGGGGTCCCCGCGGCGTACATATTTCGCACTCTTTGGGGTACAGTCGCGAAAAAGGTTGAAAATCACTGTTCTAGCTATTGTTAATGGCTTAAATAGATAAAGGGTGTAAGAGACGGTCCACCTCCTAGCCGGTACTTTGCCATGTACCAGGCACGTTATCTAGCTTCTGTAGTTCTAAGTACTTTTTTTCGGCACGTGAATTGGGCGGCATTTAATAGTCCACCCCAAGTCTACTCTGGGCGCCACTTACGCTACCTAAGCTACTGGCTTTCAAATCGCTCTTTATTCCTACTTTAGCAAACTAGAAGCGGACTAAGGTCGGCAGTACCTCCGAACGCTGAAAAAAAGCATTGGGTCACTAAAAAAAAAAAGAGAGACATAAAAAAAGTGTTTCACAGTTGGTTTTACTTGGCTCCTAACATGTCAAAACGCGTACGCCCGGTGCGGCAGCCTTTAAATAGGCCTCGGAAAATGTGACACCTTCATTGGCCGAAGAAAGCACACGATACCTAATACATATGTAACTTAATATCTCCGACCTTCATGTTATTTTTAATTTTTATAGCAGCTTCTTTTATTGGTGGGCGTGTCGTGTCATATAAAAGACATTCTTCTTGTGAAATATTGCCTCCATCAATCAAAAAATAAATGAAGACTTTTACTAACCAATTTTAATTGAAAATGTAATTAGGTAAATATGAATTATGATTTAGCCAGAATATCTGACAATACTTACATATTGATATGGCTTTTACTTAATACCTTCAATAGACCGAGGGTTTGGGCGTTATTATCTGTAGGCTGGAATTTCAGCAATACAAGTTATCTCAGACCCCCTTGATTCCTTGGAGTCATATTGCATGAACATTGCAAAGCTGGCGATGTTGATAAAGGAAAAACGGGCTCTAAAAAGAACCATTTCATTGGAACTTTAAAAGCCCTCTGGATACCACCATATCAAACGTCACGATTACTACGCTTTACCCCCAACAGAGCCCCAGACAATGTTGCTCCTTGAGGAGAGCCTGCTAGAAATGTTTAAATTTGTAAGTCTTTATGTCAATATTGTTGATACTTTAGCTTGATGCAATGAATTTTGAAGAAAATTATATGGAAAATTACGTCTGCTTTTAAATTACTATATAGCCTGCAATTAAGGTACATTATTAGCATTGACGGATTAAGCATTTGTGATGCCTTAGCACCAACACCCTGTGTTCCTGCCTAGTTCAAAATGTGTATGAGAATATTCGACATGCAACATTTTGTAACTTATGCAGGTATATGTATTTGTGTTGCAAGAGAGTTGACATTATGTGTATAGAACTAGTAACGTTTATATGAATTTGATATGGTCATGGCTATAATTATTGAACACGCTGACATTGATGAAAAGACGAACTGAAAAAGTTTTATCGTTGCTTTTTGTAATGTATGCTTTAAACGTTTTTTTTTTCTAATACTTGGAAAAACGTTTGAACAGAAAAGAATCAACCATCATTTTATTCAATTCTTCTTGGGAACGTAAGTAATCATTTACATCTGCTATGTTTGATGTGAAGGAGTATTGATTAAAAGAACTACTTATTAGCCCTTCATGGCTGGCAGAACTACTAGTTCTGAGATAAATATTATATAAAGCTTTTTCCGGGTACTCGTAATGAAATAAGTGGCAGCAGATTTACCACCGGGGATATCCCCGGCACTGGGAACTGTCATCCCCGGCTCTGCTTTAGCTAATTTCAACCCAGCGGGGGTGAAATCATAGACATTTATCCCTTGCTGAGCAGAAATTTTGTTTCATCCCCGGCACTGGTTTTTTCTTAAATCGAGCACTGAATAGCAGGACATTGTTTCAGGAATAGTTCCTAAGGAGGATATTATTGAATTATATTACATGAATAAATTTTAACAAAAAAAAATACCGCCAGATTATTAATATGTTGTATCAAATGTAATTAAAAAATAATTCAAAGATATCTATTCTCGAATATTTGAGGCACTTTGTGCCATAAATGAGCTCCCATTATACCTACTTACTTTCAAATGTTACTTGCTCTAAGAATTCAATTTATTTCCAGCACTAAAATAATTTTTGATCCAGTTTTAACACATTTTTTTGCAAGAAAACGTTTTATCTGTCAAAACAATATAAACAAAGTTCAACATTCGGCTTAAAATAGAAATATCTCTTCGCCATCGGAACTTAAAATCCATAAACGTATTTCAGACAAGCATGAGTTTTTAATGTCAGCATCTAGCCCTTCTAAATATTAGCTTACTGGATTTTTATGATTATAGCATACATAGTCAAAGCAAAAAATTATATTACATATTCTAAGTCACTTTGATCATCTTAGATTCCAAAGATGGACAATCACCGTAGAGTACTCTGCTGACATTATTCTTGTCCGATACTTTTGGGATATGTATATCAATGTGATAATAAAAATAAATATGTATCTGGCTAAGGTAATTTATATAAAATTAATCAGTAATATAGTTTAGTTAAATTAATATAAAGTAAATAAACAGTAATTCTGTATTATAATGTTTAGCTTCCTGTCTGTGTACATATAATGCACTTTGCTATTTTTTCAAACCTTTAACTCTTGTAATATTAATAAACTGAAACCTATATAAATGTCTCAATATTTGACATTTTATGTTTTCTCTTCAGGCTATAAAAAATTGTACAGACCTCCATGTAATCATATTTTGACGATAGGTTCAGATGTGCTCTTTTTGATTCAGTGATGGAAGATGATCATTGGTGTGTAACGTCCCTGTAAGAATGAGATGGAATCTCTTAGATCCTATAAACCACTAAAGGGACAGCTTTCGCAGTGCCCTTCTTTTATCCCCACCATAGCCGATAGTACAAGGGCCATGAAGGCACCACGGGAGCATTACAGAGATTTAAGCCATGACCTGAAATATCCATTGGTCCTCACTGAAGATTGCACCAGTGACCCTCAGGTCAACATTCGAGCGCTATAACACATGATCATCCGTCCCCTATATCCCCATGCTGTTTGATTTTAGAAGCTGCTAATTCATAAGCATGACAATGGGGGTGTTAAGATCCTATAAAGAATATGTCTTAAACAAAAGAAATACTATTATGATGTATCCTTTATCACTGTATATCAATATGTTGCTAAAGACCAAAGAATCAAGCCCATACTTTTTCAATCTGTTTAAGTTTATCTCATTTTTAGACATTTTATTTACTAAAATTAATGAATCTAAAAATACTATACAAATCTTTGTATAGGTCAGCCTTTTATAAAATTTCTGCAGCATATATTCATTTCCCAAACGAGCCATCACTTGCACAAATCCTAGGATCAAGGCTAAAATTAATGACAGATTAAAAAATGTTTTTTTTTACCATAATACAAGTAGTGTTTGTTCCTTGACTTCATAAACAATTCTTTCTTCATTGCATCATTGAAATAATTATCTGTTCTCACTCTTCAATTTGAGCCTTGTATTTTTCCAACATCAGGACACATTTTTTTTATTCTGGTAGCAACCAATTTTTTAAACATTATTTTTCTTTGATCATGGCATTTTTTAAAAAGTTTAACATTTTCAACCCTTTCCATGTTAATAATTTTCACTGTCGAATAAGTTAATCTTATTTCGCATCTTAGTGATTCTCCACAAAGTTGACGATCAAACGTCTTTTTCACTAGATTGACAATAACATCTTTAGTTTATTAATAAATGTCTCCTATAAGATTGTTACGTTTTTGAGTTTATGTCCAATATGACTTAATATTTTTCCCTATAATTTTTGCTCCCATCGAGGCTCCAACAAGAAGGGAAAAAATTATTTTCAGGGGGATACTTATAAAGGTTGATGTGTCTCTCTGGGCACTGTAAAAAGAAAGTCTTTTCAGAGTTCTGAGGTTAACTTCTACTTATCACCATATATTCTTGTCCTATTATAAGAAAACTAGTAGTTGCCCGTTGCATTCGCAACTAAAGGTTTTATCTCAATAAAATGTTTAATATGAGAATAATAATGTCATAAACAGAGGCGTCTGCTAATTCGATTACAATCACAATCCATCAACGTAATTTTATAAAAGCTTAGCGTTGATATAATCCAGGGCAAAAAACGGGGACTGCCAATCTAAAGGATTTTTGGTCTATTGCAAGTTTTAAAAAAGTAGGGAGTTTTGTTTCAAAGATTGCTTGAAGTTTAAAAACTACACGCAAACCGGCAGCAAGACTTCTGGTCTTACTTTTAAATCTCCCGTTTGTCAGCGTTGATTATCTAGTATCTGTATAAATGGCCAGTATTTTACAAGACGTATTATTAATAGTGGCCTATATAAAGTGAACTGTGCAATATTTATGCCGCAATGTAGGCCACCGGGCAACGCAGCCTACATAAATATATTTTTAAAAGTGTTGTCGGTGAAAATATCATATAATACTATTATCATTACATGATACACACACAAAATATCTCTTAACCAGAAAAAAATTCAGCATTTATCTGAAAAAAGATGAATTTATATTTCAGCAAAAAATGGTCTATGTCGTCCCCCGTGCAAACACTGTAGTAAGGACAAATGAACAACAGTTGAGAGTTAAACTATTATGATTTTTGTATTGATTTCTGCATTAGTTACTGGCCTTATCAAAATAAAATGGCTATAGAGAAGAAACGTGCTCTGGCTCTCTCCTTAGATTTGTCGTGATTTGATATAAATTGTTACTGACAACTGGAGGTGATATTATTGATTCAGGCTTCACTGTCGATGTTTAGTAATAGTAGTAGTTAACAATTATCATGACGTGTATCTTACTTTTGAGTGAGATTAAGGTCACGTATAATCTCTATAAAGAAATAAATGAGTCCTATTTATAAAACGATAATCTAATGAAATTATTTTTTTTCTTCAAATACACTTTAAATAATGCTTTCGGTTTCATCAAAGTTAAGCTCTACCATCATACTTTCAGTTTCACCAAAGTTAAATTCTACCATCACACTTTCATTTTCACCAAAGTTAAACTCTACCATCATACTTTCAGTTTCACATAAGTTAAGCTCAACCATCACACTTTCATTTTCACCAAAGTTAAACTCTACCATCATACTTTCAGTTTCAATAAAGTTAAACTCTACCATCATACTTTCAGTTTCAACAAAGTTAAACTCTACCATCATTCTTTCATTTTCACCAAAGTTAAATTCTACCATCACACTTTCATTTTCAACAAAGTTAAACTCTACCATCATACTTTCAGTTTCAACAAAGTCAAACTCTACCATCATACTTTCAGTTTCACCAAAGTTAAATTCTACCATCACACTTTCATTTTCACCAAAGTTAAACTCTACCATCATACTTTCAGTTTCACATAAGTTAAGCTCAACCATCATACTTTCAGTTTCATCAAAGTTAAACTCTACCATCATACTTTCAGTTTCACATAAGTTAAGCTCAACCATCACACTTTCATTTTCACCAAAGTTAAACTCTACCATCATACTTTCAGTTTCACATAAGTTAAGCTCAACCATCACACTTTCATTTTCAACAAAGTTAAACTCTACCATCATACTTTCAGTTTCAACAAAGTTAAACTCTACCACCATACTTTCAGTTTCAGCAAAGCTAAACTTAAGGGAACTTTTTTTTTTAAATATAAAATACAAACTTACACTTTTAAATCTCCCGTTTGTCAGCGTTGATTATCTAGTATCTGTATAAATGGCCAGTATTTTACAAGGCGTATTATTAATAGTGGCCTATATAAAGTGAACTGTGCAATATTTATGCCGCAATGTAGGCCACCGGGCAACGCAACCTACATAAATATATTTTTAAAAGTGTTGTCGGTGAAAATCATATATAATAATATTCATTTCCAGTGTGCGTTAAATCGAAAGCGGAAAACAAGAATTCAAAATGGCGTCATCCCCTGTGTCTCGATTCAATTTTTCTTTTTGAAATATCTACAGTTTTCAATAGTCCCTGTGCTTTTAATTATGAAATGTAAAAGTCCCCAATATTAAAAATTAATAATTAGCATATAATATCATTCAAATCATTGTAGTTTTTATGACAACAGAGCATTTTAACATCGTCAAACGAATTATTCAAAAATCTCCAACGTCGGAGACAATATGCAGCTTAGACATTATTCACTTTTATGCTGACTCTCCGGGTTCAATTTCTCTCAGAGACATTTTTTTGATTGTTTTTTTTTCAGAATATATCCTTTTAGTTGTTTTAATGAAAAGTAACTAATTAGATGTCTTTGACATTTTTTAAATTTAAATAATTTATCTTTTAGGATGTTGTAAGAAAAAGAAACAACAACTAATTAGGTTTTTAAATTTCATAACTTAAAAAAAAAACGAAATAATTTTGAAAAAAATGTATCACATCTGAACACAGAGGCGTAACTAGGGTGGAGGGGGTCCAAAATCGAAAGTCCCACCGGGCTCCAGCTTGAGGGGAGCCCCCAAAATTACTTTTTTACATTAAATATTAAGTACATAATCTCATATCATGGTATCGAATGTCAAAATGCAGGGACCCCAAATCCTAGGTTCGGCAATGGCTTTACAAGTCTATCTTCCTGCAAAGGCTTTGCAGGGTACAGCTAGTATTATATAATACTATTATCACTACATGATACACACACAAAATATCTCTTAACCAGAAAAAAAAAATCAGCATTTATCTGGAAAAAAATGAATTTATATTTCAGCAAAAAATGGTCTATGTCGTCCCCCGTGCAAACACTGTAGTAAGGACAAATGTATCTGTGACAACCAGGATCAGTATGACTCTGTGATGAGAGACAAGAAAGAGAAGTTTAGAGAATTTGTTCTGTATGACAACAGTCAGTGTTACTCTGAATACCTCATCATATATAAAAGATTGTAATCGTTTAGTTTGTTGTGTACGACAATGGTCAATGTTACACAGTTATTACTCTATTGATCACGCATCTGGTTTTATCATAGAGTATACAATACTGTAGCTATGATTGACAAAGTGTGGGTAGCAAGCTGAAATAAATTGGGTCGTAAAAATTTAAATGGGCACTTGATCGAGAATATATAATACTAGCTGTACCCTGCAAAACCTTTGCATAGAATTATATTCCCTTAGACTTGATCGTTAGGCTAGTTTATTTTGGTTTTGGGCAGATCCTATTTTTTTCATGATTGTATTTTAAACTGCAATACTGTTGTATTAATTCTTTACTTTCGATTTAACTCATAGCCCACACCGAAATTATATATATTATTGACTTTGACTGTATTTTTTCTTTATATGTGGGTCACTTAAAGAGAACAGGCTGAGAACTGCTGTACTAGATAACGTATTGCTTAGTTTTTATTTTTCGCACAGTTTCATTTCTTTTAATAATGATACCTTGGCTTTGTTTACATATTGCACTACGTACCACAATCGCTATGTACCATTCTTATGTATACTGGACAATGTTTACCAGTCTATGCTTACGTTGTGTACTACATAAAGATACAATACCATCGTCATGCATCAGTAAACGCTACTCTTGTTTTATATTGGGCTATGTTTACTCAAATTTGTTTAAATTTTATCAAACGTAATTAAACCGTCATCCGCCAGTGAACAATGCTTCATTTATAAATGGGCAATATTTACTAAGCTTTGTTTACATTTTGTGCTACACTTTGTTTGTTCAAACATCATGCATCAGTGGACGCTAATTGTGTTTCATATTGGACCACATTCGGTATTAATATTTACATTAAACTAGGGTTTCCCATCTGGTAGAATATAATAGCCAAATATGTGCTAGTGTTTTAAATATTAAGATTTATTTGAGATATATTTTAGCCAAATATATCAGCGCTTCTCAACGTGTGGGTTTGCGACCTGATTTGAACAGGGTCACATTACATTAGAATAATTACTTAAATAGAAAGTAATTGTTTGCAGCCTATTTTATCTGGCATTCGCATCGTACAAATTACTCGATGGCACTGCAATATTATTCCCCGAATCAAAGGCGGATTTATTAGTACGACCCAGTACGCCGTGACCAGGGGCGATGTCATATGTAAGGCCCAAGATCCCTAAGCTGTACAGCCGCTTGAAGTCGTAAGAGCTAATGTTAGCTTGGAAAAAAAAAGAAAAACATTTCATCGGCCTGTATTTATTGATAATTATATTGATATATATCAGTCTGGCGAAAATTTGAGAACAATTAGCCATATTATTGACAGTGTGCCATGATTTAATTTTCAAAAAAAAGAACATGAAAAATATTTAAATAACTGATTCATATGTATAAAGTTAAGCAAAGTTTCCCTAGACCGAATGGGCCATCGGGGCAGAACCTGTCTGTTTCTATAACCTTGGCATATGAAGGAATTGTGTGGTTAGCACAACGCTTAGCCACCTTTACTTCCCCAACTTAAGTCAGTTACCAAGGTGGACTTGTCGGACGACTTTAAAACAAATTTCACCTGAAAAAATTCCCATGGCTCTCACCGAGGATCAAACCTAGGTTTCTCAGGTCGACAGTCGAGTATCTACATTACTCGGACATCCATCCCACATCATATGTATAATTAATGTATAAATGAAATTCATTTTTTGTTAAAGTTTAAGCTTTATTATATCAACAATAAAATATTCATTTCAGAAATTCATTGTTGCTATTATTGTTTAATAATAAAAAAAGTTTCCTTAACCCTAACGGGTCATCGGGGCAGATGAAGTGTAGAATTCATCTGTTTCTATAACCTCGGCATATGAAGGGGTTGTGTGGTTGGCACAACGCCCAGCCGCCTTTACTCCCCAACTTAAAGTTAGGTTCCCATTTAAAGCTGGGTGGACTTGGGAACTATGACCAGGACCTGAAAAAATCCCAAGGTTCTAACTGAGATTCGAACCCGGGACCCTCCGGTCGACAGTCGAGCGCTCTACACCGCACGACCACCCGTCCGATGTTTAATAATAACCAGTATTTATATTACGTGGCCATCAAAATGATTATTTTAAAAACACTTTGAACTTATACTGAAATTCGTTTTAAAAAGAGTTATTTTTTGACATCACAGAAGGAAACCGGTTTTTTTTATGACTTAATAATAGCTTGTGGTTTTATGACGTGTTAAATGATTTTTTTTCGGAGGGGTGGGGAAGATGAATTGAAGGGGGATCTCCCTTCTAATAATAGGACATTCCACGACAGCATATGTTTTCCTGGTAAAATACAAATATGTTGAAAGACGCCAATCGATCGACGGAGCGAATGGAAAAATCCGAACATCTGCACTGGTTTATCACACTGAAGACAATCGATTTTACTAAAGGGAGAATTACAATGCTTAAAATAGTAAAATGTAATGTGATGTAGAAAATTCTCTGAATTTCTTGATTTTTTTCTCTTGTTTTCAAAAGTAAAATAAAAAATATAACACTATATTTTCTGCATATATATTTTACAGGTAATAGGTGTTGTTTAGAATTGAGCATAGTGTTTTCTATAGTATACATTTTCATTAAACTCTTAACATACAGTTTTAACGGTAATTAAAAATATTTTAGATTTTATTATCACGGTATTTTTATTATTTTATTTTTAGAAAGAGATGATAAAACAGATGTATTTAACTTAATAAGAATTTTTGTTTCTATTTACAAGTTTAACTCACAAGTTAAGCATAGATGGATTCATTATATTTTTTTTATTAATATATATTCAAAAGATTTTGTTATATTTTTTTTCTTTTGATAAACGAAAAATTTAACTAAAAATGCTGCCGTGTAGAAACATTTGATTGATAATTTGTATAGTTATAATCAGGGGCGCCGAGAGCCAACACGGGCCCCAGGGCAGGACATCATTGCGGGCCCCTTAATAAACAATGAATCGTGAAAAAATTGACATGGTCGGGGCGGCCGGGCCCCCTTACAGATGCGGGCCCCCTGGCAATGACCCCGCCTGCCCCCCCTCTCGGCGTGCCTGGTTATAATTACTGTAACTAATTACTGTTTATAATTGCTGTATCTATTTACTGTATCTAATTACTGTATCTAATTACTGTATTTAATTACCCTATCTAATTACTGTATCTAAATAGTGTACCTAATTACTGTATCTAATATATACAAATAAAAAGAACATGGCCTACATAAGTAGAGGAACTGTGGAGTTCATGGGCTACGCCTTAAGCCACGACAGAGAGTTTCCACCTTACTGGACCACACAGGGGAGAAGTTCACCTTATTTGATTGACGTGGATGACAGGACGAGACAGGCCATAACAGACCTAGTGGAAAAGACATGGGGCAAAAGAGCCGTCGGCGAAGGTCGGGATGCCCGAGGCTTGGACCATGAACAGCTTGTGGTCATTCAAGTTGAAAGAGTAGAGAATGCTAGATTGTTTGGCGAGTACCGACGAGCAAGAAGAGATTTGCTACGAAAACAAATCAGTAAGGGTCGCGTGAGTAAAAATATCGCAGACCTTGGCAGAACAAGACAGAATGTACTGACGACACGTCTTCTGCCGAAATTCATGAAGGAAGATTTGTATCAAGAGATTAATGAGCACTACGTCTTCCACGGCACGACTGTGGACAGAATCGGTGCGCTGTCTAGCTTTGGTTTTAACCCTGATCAGTCCAGTGACACCAACATGTTTGGTTCTGGAGTCTATGGAGCAGAGAAATCCATTAAAGCAGATCAATATGCTGGTAAGTTGTTTTTTTAACGTTAGATTGAATTAGTTTTTTTTAGTGCAGAATAAATTGGAGTATTTTAAATTAATATAACAACCGCATATTTGAAAATAAAATTACCTAAATATTAAGTTTTTACTAATTTTGATCAATAATCATTCAGATTATATTAGTCAACGGTGCATTTAACTATATAGGGCTGACTTGGTTAATTTTAGGACTCTGAAAATCTAGACCGAAGTCGACCCTCTCATGACGCCACTTAACAATTTCTGAGTCGGTTTATAGCAGATTACTGTTACCAAAAGTGGTCATTTTTTTCAGGGACGGAGGTGGGAAGGGGCTGGCATGGGTCAAGGTTGCACCCTTACTGCTGGTGCTTTAAGAAATGTTTAAAATAATACTCTAATCTCTAAAACATATTTCTTACATTTTGTTCTAGATCCCACGCACGCAAGAAGCCCTTCTGGTCATAGACTCAAGTTAATTCTGAGTAGAATGTTACTTGGAAACCCACAGGTGTTGAACCGTAAGCAATCAATTATTTCACCATTTACATACACGCTTTTTCGTGTGGTTATTTATTGTAACGGTGTTGTTTGTTTTTTTGTTTTTTTTGTTTGTATTAATTACTTAATTTTTGTATTTAATTTTCAAATAATTTTAAAATCAACTGATGTGTAAAATAAGTGAAATCAAACTACAAATATAATCATCCCAAGCAAGGCAACACTTAGATTGTATTTCTAATGCTGTGTTCATCGTTTAGAAATCTTGCATAGTCCCGTAAGTTAAACCGTGACAACGGACTTCTCAGACTTATTATGGAGTTATACTGAGAAGTTTTGTTGTGTGTGCCCTAATTAAGAATGACTCAAACGAATCAGGCAAAAAGTTAATAACATAACTTAGTTGCTTGAAGACTGTTTTAGGTTCGATGCCAAATTCTTACAAAGCTGAAAAAAATAAATCCTACAATGACACATATAATACAGAAACGATTAAGGAATTATGCTTGTAAGTCAAGAAATATTTATTGTATTTTAAAAATACTTGCTCGAACTGGTCTTATTATTTTTCTCAGATCCATACAACGGCCCGTTACCACCGCAATATGATTCTATTATTGGTGATGGACCTTGGATGTTTCGTGAGTTTGTGGTCAAGGACGGTAATCAAGGTTACCCGGAATACGTCATCACGTATACAAGAAACTAACTCGTCACTTAATGTAACAATTTTTGTCAGAGATTTTATTTTTATTTTGTAATTCATGGCTTTAAAATATTCATATTTTAAATAAGAATGATCTAATCCAATTCGTTTTTAATATTTAAAAAAACAAAACAAACAGCCAATACTAATAGATTATTTCATTAAATGTTCTATTATAATAAAACAAACAAATAAGTGTTAATAAGCTTAGTAGGGGTGAAATCGCTCAAAACTTTTAAATATCATATAGGCTTATACTAGGCTTTCGATACTTTCTCCTACTATTGAGTTTGATTTTGTATTTAGAAGAAAAAAATAAAGTAGAAAAATGTGAATGCAATTGTAATTTTTTTAATTCCAACGCTCTGGACTTTATGGGCCCCCTCTTGAGCGACTTGGACCCAAGCGCACCTGCCCGTCTGTACCCGCACATCGTTAATGGCATACTATAAGAACAAATGCACTGTATTTATCAACGGAATTCCAATGTTAATAAAATATCTAGAACAAAAATCTTGGTGCCGAATTTCAAGCTGACCAGATCTCGTCGACGAATTTTTTTTCTAGAAAAAAAAACATGCATCAGACAGTAGTACTGGCTGCTAAGACATAACCTGTTCTATTTGGTAATTTGCACACACACAGACAGACCTTACTTTATTGTTCTATCCCCGAAGAGCTACAACAAAATAAAATTGCTTCTTTAAACAAAAATTAAAGGATTTCATAAGCTGTTTCTTTATGGTTCCCCTCTTCAATACAGATCTAAAAAAAAACCGTCCTGTCTATAAGGATGATTATCATTAACTGACTCTATATATATATCAAACCCATCGTTGCTACTGAGACAGTCTTTGGAATGCCTATTATGATCTTTTGTGATCAAATTCATAATCCAATGGCCATAGTGCAATCTCAGAAGACAATGTAATCAAATATGTAAAATGCACTTCCCTGTCCACATTGACTGACAGGATTCGTAAACTTATAACCAGTGACTAGCCTTTGATTTTTTTTTTCCAGATGGGCTATAGACTAATATGGACAATAGCCTTGAGCCCTGAAAACAAAAACAGGGAAAATACGGTGGCTTTCTCCTCGCACCATTAGAAGGTCTCGTGAAAAGAATTTTAGAAAAATCACATGTTAAATAAATAGGCATACACCAACCAGTCTTCAAAATCCATACGCTATGTAGAAAAAAAAATAAAAAAAAATAAAAATCGAACTTTGAAATGTTGATGCTATTTAATGTCACCGTTTTTTTTCCTCCAGCTATTTTGTATTTAATGAATAAAAATTATTATTTGTATTAATATAACTGGGATTTCTCCATTTTTCAATTAAACATGTGTCAAGTAAATGTGTACTTTGTTTTCGGTGGTTGAATGAAGCATTGACCGACGATGATGTGGAAGTGCAACATCGCTTTTGGATATTCATTTTCAACTTGTTTATTTTTCTCTGTGTGTGTGGGGGGGATGGGGGGTACTTGTCATAATTTGTAACGGATCTCCTAATTTCAGGCTGCGGTCCTGCATGATGTCTTATAAAACTAAATGAAAAATAAAATCTGTCACGTCCAAACAAAAGTTTGTTAAAAATTAGATTTCACATTTCCATTAAAAAAAAAAAGCGATGTGCAATAGCCCCGAGATTCTCAACAGGTGGTACGCGTACCCTTTGGGGTACGGGAAAGTTTATGCAGGGGTACGCAGCGATATAAAATTTTCGATTAAAAAAAAACCCAAGAGTTTGAAGAAAGTTCCTCGTTTCCTATGTAAACTAACCACCAAACCACGTGCTCAAGTATCGCTGTAGAGAGATAAACATAATGCATTACACAGCTCAACAAAAAAAATTTTTTTTCGAATTGCCAAGAATATTTGAATGAATTTATAGCGATTCATGGGTGCTGATTTCAAAACTGCCACTGCTTTTGCTGAATTGGCTCTAGTTTCTGAGATATTGGACAATCTTGAAAATATGATTGTACCCTTTGTGTAAAACAAATGCAATACGTTTGGTGTCTGTTGTTTTATTTAACTATACCAAGTTATAACTTGGTTTATTTTGTTCTCTTTTATAGCTGCTTTCTAAAGACATCATAAGTTCATCATGAAGATGCTGCAAAAATAATCCGAATGTATTCTGTTACATCTGTGGAGAATACATGATTGAAAAGCAAAGAAGAAATATAACTGACTTTGTGTAGCAGGCATATTTGGCTTATTTCGGTGTGAAGCTGGAAGACCAAGACAAGTCTTGGGTTCCCCATAAGGTCTGCAAAAACTACGTGGAGAGCCTACGGCAGTGGACAAATAGTGAGAAGAAAAGTCTAAGTTTCGGTGTACAAATGATATGGCGAGAGCCGAAAGACCATTTTGGTTATTGTTATTTTTGTATTGTGAATGTTAAAGGCTTCAATCGCCACAAGAAATCTAAGTGGGGTTATCCTGATCTTGAATCTGCAATGAGACCAATTCCACATAGCAGTGAAGTTCCTATACCAGTGTTTACTGGATTATTAGAGCTTTCACCATCAGACTCCGACGAGGGGCAAGATCTGGAGTTTTGGGGAGGTGAAAACAATGGAAGCGATTATGAACACCTCAACCATTCAGCCAAGAAGAACTCAATAACCTAATACGAGACCTAAATCTGTCCAAGCAAGCATCTGAGCTTTTAGAGTCCAGGCTCAATGAAAGAAATTTTCTCAAACCAGAAGTTAAAATAACATTTTATCGGAAAAGAGAAGATTTTCTTCTTCAATATTTAAGTTTACTGTAATGACATCCCTTGACTTCCGCTCCAAATGGGACTGCAAGACTACCATTCCGAAGACTGGCGTCTTTTTATAGACAGTTCCATCACAAGCTTGAAATGTGTTCTGTTACACAATGGTAATATGCATCTCTTCCCATTGCTCACTCAACAACACTTAAAGAAGAGTATGAGAATATCAAAACAGTATTGCAGAAAGTCCGTTATTATGAGCATCAGTGGTCAATTTGTGTTGATCTAAAAATAGTAAACTTCTTGCTTGGGCAGCAGTCAGGATACACACAATACCCATGCTTCATGTGCCTTTGGGATAGCAGGGCAAAGCAAGACATTGGACAAGAGTAACATGGCCTGCAAGGGAAACCATGACTGTAGACAAAAATAAGATCATTCTCCCACCGCTTTATATCAAATTAGGTTTAATGAAACAATTTGTTAAGGCTTTGGACAAATCTGGCAAATGCTTCAAGTATATTTGCAGATCATTCCCCGGATTGAGCATGGAGAAGCTGAAAGCTGGGATTTTTGACGGTCCTCAGATTCTGAAACTCATCAACGATCGACATTATACTAATTTCATGGATCACCTTGAAGCTTATTCATGGAACAGTTTTGTTTCAGTTGTCATGAACTTCTTAGGTAATAACAGAGCATAGAATTACGAAGAACTGGTGCAAGATATGCTCGCTAACTTCAGAAACATTGGAGCAAATATGAGCATCAAGGTACATTACCTGGACAGTCATTTAGGCAAATTTCCAGGTAACCTTGGGGACTTCAGTGAGGAACAAGGCAAGAGGTTCCATTAGGATATGATGGTGATGGAGGAGGGATATCAAGGAAGATGGGACATACATATGATGGCTGACTACTGTTGGAGCCTCCAGCGCAATTGCACCAACGACACATACAATAGGAAGTCGAGCAAATAGCGATTTGCTAATGCATTACTATAGACAATTAACATATTAATTAATTAATTAATTAGAAATAATTAGTTTTTCAAATGAAAATGTTTTCTCCTATAACACTATTACACATATTTTTGAACAAATTTCTGCATGACTATTAACAGTTTCACTACTTTTTGTTAGTATACTATTATACTTCATGCCATTCTTGACAAATTCCAAACACGGTGCATACATTATTTAATTAATTTTAATTATCTCGTAAAATAGAGCCAATCTAGCAAAAGCACTTACATATTCTAAATCAGCATGGTTGACTTTGTATAAAATGATTCAAATATCACTAGCAACGAAATCACTGTTTACCAGTGTTATTAATACATTTACAATTATTCTCAAACTTACTTCGATGGGTACTCGTGGACAAATGTCATACCCTATGAGGTACAGTCGCGAAAAAGACTGAGAGCCGCTGCTTTGGCCATTGTCAGTGGCATAACTTGATAAGGGGTGGAGGAGGCGATACACCCTCGGGCGATACTTACTTTGCAATGTACCCGGCGCGGCATCTGTTACTGGAATTAAGGTCATAATTAGAAGTGAATGACTAAGCCTATGTGATGCCCCTTAAGAACCGACACCCTGAGGTCTGGACTGGTTCAAAATGTGTTACGTGTGGCTTCTAATCATTTAACATATGTTACTTTTTGTTTATGGATAAACATGTTTCATGTTTCTTTAATTTCCGAAAAGCGGCTATAACTATAATTAATTCAATAATTATAAAAATAAATTTATATTTGGCAACTTTCTTTGGTGACCCCTCTTCTTATGATGCCCTAAGCGCGTGCTTATATTACTTAAGGATTTATCCAGGATAGATTATTGGTGTTTCTTTTTGTGTGTCATGCATTCCCTCCAACCCTTCCAAGCCTTTCAAACTCTTATGCCCTTTACTACAGCAGTCGGCAACCAGGGGTCCGAGGGCCCCTAGGGGTCAGTGAGAAAATGTTAGGGGTCCGTAGAAAGATCTCTACCAATGTCTTTACATTATTAAAATTAATAAATAACGATGCTTGTTTGCACATACCACTCACTTTACCAAATGTACCAAAGTAAGTCGATACAAGTAAACGATAAAAATAAATCACAGCGAGTCTTGCATTGATTCTTATTGCTGTTATGAAGTAAACACTTTTACATGAAATAAAGTAATGAGAATGTTCGATTAACTTTAGTAAATATATATGCAGTGTTTGTGGTGCAAGAGAGTTGACATTATGGATATTGAACTGGTAAAGTTTATAGCGATTAGTTTCTGTTTGATTTGGTCATGGCTATAATTCAATATGCTGGCATTGATGTAAACACGTAATGATATCATTTTTTTTGTTTAATTATGCTTTTAAACGGTTTTCTAAAATTTAAACAAAAAATCTGACAGATGAAATTTTAATAATTTAATTCAAAGGGATCGATTATCCAATATTTAAAGCACTTTGTACAGAAATATGCCGATGTTATAGAAACAGATGAATTCTACACTTCATCTGCGCCGATGGCCCACAATAACTATGGGAAATTTTATTTTTATTCAGAAATGAGCTCCCAGTATACATATTTACTTTTTACTTTAAGGTGGGTAATTGTTGGAGGGCTAAATTCTAACCCTATTTTGTGCCCTTTTCAAAAAGGTCAATCCATTTTCCAGCATTAATGTAATATGAAATATCCATATCTTGTCTGAAGAAATGTAGATAGCTATTATTACACAACTGAGAAATGTTTTGTCGCTTTTTAAAGAATTAAAGAAACTTAAATTATCTTTGCAAGGGAAGATTAATGGCGTGCTCACGTTACGGCCCAAAAAAGGTTAGTTTTAAAAGAACATACAATTTTGAAAAGGGATGAAGATCTGCAAATATTTTATTGTGGAAAAATATAAGATAGAACAGGGTGTTTGCCGACGAGTACTGACTTACAGGTAATAACCATTGTTTAACAACACAAACTCTCACTTAAGCTTGTTGTCATTGAAAGGAAAAATATCCAAGACATCGCTATGTGCAATGGCGCAACCAGCAAAAAATGCTGGGGGCGGGGGGGCTCACATTATGAAAAAAGACAGTTTGATAGTCTTTTTTGTAACTTTATAACAATTATGTATTGATGATTTGGCCTTGGAGGGGGGAAGGGGCTCAAGCCCGGTTGCGCCACCGGCTATGTGTGGGTAATGTATTCCTTTAAATGAAAAATTGAGACATCAATTAAAGCTTGAATGGTAAGAAAAAAGTTCTATCGATATTTCCTTAGACATAGCACTTCAAGTTAAATTCAAATATTTTTATCAAGACATTATTTAGGGCTATGCCATACAAAAATAAGAATACCTGTGGCTTACCTAGTTTTCAACAAATTTTTTGACGAGAAAGCGTTTCACCTGTCACATCATTATAAACAAAGTACAACATTAGGCTTAAAACAGAAATATCTCTTAGCCTTGCTGAGACTTCATTGTAACATAAAAGCATTGAACGTATTTCAGACAAGCATGAGCCAATGCATCATTTAAATATTTAAATGTCTGAAACTTAATTTGTGAAAGCTAGAATCATTTGTATCAAATTTCTAATATTGTTAACATTTATAAGCTTAGTTGTAATTAAAAAAAGACCTTAATATTATTATAAAAAACTTATAAATTTCTTAATAATACAATGGGATATTTTATTATTTCAGTATACTGATGTATTGAATACAAGTGTTACTATTTCAGAAAAAAAGTATTTAAACTATTTGTTATTGTAATTTTTATTTTATAATATATTTAAAAAATACAACAAATTATTACATCATTATCTTTATTGAAAATCAGTCATATAACAACATTCTGCTCCAAAATAAAACAATTTATTTATTCTGAAAAAAAAAAATACTGGAATCATGTAATAATAATTAATAACAAACTCTGAGGTTTAACCTAACATTTCTTATAAAGTGACTTAGCTTTACATTAAAATAGTTAAAAATAGTAAATGATTATTTATTCTTTATCACCATAATTTGGAACATCATTTAGCAAGTCAAACTTTAAGAGAAATTTATTAAAGAAATAAGGGTATTTATATATGTCTGGCTATTATTAAAAGAAAATACATGTATCCCAACACTGTTAGTAAAAGATAAACAATATTTGATTGCAAAAGAATTTTTTTTTTTTACAATTTTACTATAAGAAGTAGTTTATGATTACAAAATTATTGCTGAATTCTTACCATCTGAATTTCTATTTTACAGTATTTTATTGGCTTGTGTCAATATTAGGTAAAAAATTCACTGACTTGGTGTCAAGATAGCCTAGAGTAGGTGAACGGGTTCAGGTCGGTTTTAATGTTGTGATGGGTGTGTGCACATTTTCGTGCGCATGGCATAAAACGAAATTTGTGTGCGCTCTGTTAGTGAACAGCTATAGAGAGAACAGAGCTTGTATGTGCAAGTGACGTATAGCGAATAGATTTGATACGTTTATTTTGAATGCGCCATGTAACCGGTTTATTTAAATACATGATGTTTGGAGTGTGTGTGGAAGGATGACCGACCTGGAGGTATGTTGTGTAGTTTAGACAATACGTTGAATAATGTAATATAATGTAATATAAAAAACATTGTAAAGTTTTGTTGTGCATGATGTTGTTTGTTAAATGTAGGCCCTGATTAAATTGTACCCTATCTGAATTGTTGGCTGGAATTTTACCTAGTCGGCCTTCCCTAAAGTGCACCTCGACCGCCCTGATTTGAATGACACTGAGCCGGCCCTGAAGGAGTTGGACCTAGACGGCCCATGCTTGAGAGGTTACTGGACAGTGTCATTTAATATTTGATGTTTGTAGCATAGTGTACATTTTTTATGGTAGTACCATTTGGCCATGTGCCAGTTTTATGTTGTATTGTTGGAAATCGACACTATACGTTCTCTGTATCATTTATGTGTTGCATTAAAGTTATTTGCTCTGTTATTTATCAAGAGTCACCGATGTGTGTGTGTTATATATGTCAATGTGTTTGTCCAACCTACAGGGACCTGGGGGGACACTCTTGCTAATGTACCCCTAGACCATGAGCTGACCGATCGGGGTGTGACACTTGGTATAAATGAATGGCGATATTTTTTCATGTAAAATTAATAAAATTGAAGATATTTTATTTTTTAATTCTGAAAAATATAAACATTACTCTCTTTTGTAAGTAATAATATATTCAGGATAAATCTGATTACCATCATAAATGATAAATTGTCTGTATAACCAATGACCATCACCCATCACGGAATCAAAAAGAGTCTGTTTATGACAACTGCACCTTTCTTCTAAACATGACATACATGGAGGTCTTGACAGTTTTTCATTACCTGGAGAAAGAGAAATTTACTAATGTAGAATAATGGAATTTAAGTGATTGGTGAACGTTTATTAATATCATACAAGAGTTAAAAGTTTTCAAATATGCAAATCTATAAAATTAGCAAATAGCTTGATACATTAACTTAATAGTAAACTAATCATTATACATAAAAAATTCATTATTTTGTATTTATTTACTTTCAATGTAACTGTACTGTATTACAGTATTGCCTATACATAACTTTTTTTAAAGTAAGCATTTTTCATTAAATATATAACAATTCTAAATACTAAAGAGAAAGTTTCATAATACAGAAATGTTTTAGCTGATGTATTGGACAACTTAAAAATAAACCTAAATGCATATATAAATAAGTGGGACGGATGGCCGAGTGGTGTAGATACTCGCCCGTTAACCTGAGAGTCCTGGGTTCGATCCTCGGTGAGAACCATGGGAATTTTTCCAGGTGAAATGTGTTTCAAAGTCGTCCCCCAAGCCCACCCAGCTTTAAATGGGTACCTGGGTTATAGAAACAGATGAATTCTACACTTCATCTGCCCCGATGGCCCATTAGGGCTAAGGGGGAACATATATAAATAGCCTAATTTGGCATTAAAATGTCAACATTTCTTATTACCTTTGCCAGCTACATGTTTATTTTTATGATCACAAAGAAATACATTTCCCAAAAGCACTCTGGCAAGAATTAATGTAAGCGGAGTACCCTTAGGTGAACGATTATCATTGGAATCTGAAATCATTAAGTGAGTTGGTATAAGTATAAAAATTTGCTTTTACAATGCTATAATCAGTAAAATTAAACATTGCATTATAATAATACATATGAAATTTGTATTAATACTTTTACCAATAAGCATTTCAAAGGAAAAATTTTTAAAAAAGCAAATGTAACTATCATTAAATTTTGTTTTCATAGCATTTCATTCACAGGAGTTAACGTTATACATGTAACTAATTAAACCATTCTAAAAAAGTTAGCACTAAAACAAAGTTATTATTAATACAAAAAATTACAGCTAGCTGTATAAAGTTTAAAACTAATATTCACTGATATTGAAAGAGTCCCTACCAAGCTTTAAGTCACTGAGATATCACAATTATTTTAGTTCATTACACTCAAATTAATGAAATTTGTGAATAAATGCTTTAAATTCCTATCAAATTGTTCTTCTATATTAAAGATTATAATTAGAAATTCACATGTATTGAAAAATTTAATTTAAAGAAATGCAAGAATATTTTGTTGCCTATATGATCATACCATCAATTGTGAATTACATCTGTTTAATTGTGTAAATATTCCAAATCAATATTGTTCTGCAGATTTTCTTGTGAATCCAATTTAATCTTATAGTAAAAAGTCCCTGGATAATTAAGAGTTAATTTTTCAAATTGATATTTATAATGAATGTATTTATTTCTAGGCTAAATATGCAATATCAAACAGCAACTATACAAGATGCAGACAAAACTTTATAAATATGAAAATACCGTACAAACCTGTGTATACATCAGCCACAGATGATATTTCTGCAGCATATATACCTCTACCAAACAAGCAATCACTTGAACTATTCCAAGGATCAAGGCCAAAATTAATGACAGGTTCAAAATTGTTTGTACCATAAAACAAGTAGTGTTCATTGACTTCATAAAACAATTCTTTCTTCATTGCCTCATTAAGATGCTTAGCTGTTCCCACTATTCCTTTTGAGCCTTGCATTTTTCCAATATCGGGACAAATTTTTTTTATCCCTAGCATTTTTTTTAACAATTTTTTTCTTTGATAATTGTATTTCTGAAAAAATTGAGCATTTTCCACTCTTTGTACATTAATAACTTTCACTGAAGAATGAGTTAAACCTTCTGCTAATCTGTCATTCTTTACAAGTTGACGATCAAATGTTTTTTTCACTAGATTGACAATGACATCTTTAGTTTCTTGATCAATGTCTACTATTAGATGTCTACGTTTTTGAGCACTTGTCCAGTATGATTTAATATTTTCCCAATAACTTTTACTTCCATTGAGGCTCCAATAAGAAGGAAAGTGTTCATCACTTTCAGAGGCATACTGCATAAAGTCTAATGTTCCTCTCTTTGGAGTATCATTTTTGGCCAAAGGTTCTCCCACAACAAAAGACTTTTCAGAGACTCCATATTTTTCTAAAAATATTTCTACTTCTTTACGAGCAGCCAAAACGTCATCTTTGATCCCTATAATAGTTAACTGAGTTTTGTGTAAATCCCAGTTTAATTTAGCTTTAAATTGATTTTCAATTTTTAATTTCAAAATGATGATTTCCTCTAAAGGGATGTCAGATTTTCCTTCCATACTTTCAGCATATTCAACTTTCTCTTTTATTATTTTAGTTGCTACATTTAATTTTGCTTCATCTAACGCTGCAACTTTTAATGAATTTGAGTCCAACTCCATGAAAACAGATTTTAATTCTGATTCACTAAGGTGTTGTAAAAAGTTCTGTCCTTTCTCTGAGGAAAGGATGCTCAAAACATCCTTTTTTAACGGAATATCAATTTCTTTGACTTTTCTCCGTTCTAAAAGAAAATTACATTGACATTCTAGCATTTTAAATTGAGGACCCTTTAAAATGGCAACTTTTAAGTCTGAATCATAAGATATTTCACATTCACTGTATGTTTTCATATAAGGTTGTAAACATTTGGCTTCTAATTCTGTCATTGGAATCTTGAGAATCTCTACAGCAAGGCGAGCGATTTCATCACTTAACTCTTGTTTTTTTCTCTGTAGTTCTTCTAATTTTTTAGACAACTCTTTAGCACTACTTTCTGTGACTTCATTTTGATTAGGTATACAATTTGATTTCTCATTGATTTCTCAAACTGATTAACTTGATTATAACCTCTACCAACATTTCTTCTTCTGATGCTTCGAAAATTAACTGGATTTTTATCTTTAACATTTCCACTAACCTCATCATTGCTTTTATCTTGCTTCCAGATCATAATTTTTGAGTTTGATGTGTTTTTAGTAACATTTGTAGTTTGTACAATACTTCTGCCTCTAGCTCTTATTATGTCAGCTCCTCTTTTGCTTGATATGTCACACTGCTTCTTTTGTTCATCACTTGAGTTAATATGAGTGTCTTGGTAAGTCACTTCACTTCTAACATCATATTCACTTTTTGTCCTAGCACCTCCCCTACCTCTAAAAGTAATTCCTCTTATGCTAGATGTGTTTTTCTTTTTCTGTTCATCACTTGAAGTAGTTTCACTTTCTTCATCAGTCATTACATCTTCATCACTTGAGTTAGTATGAGTTTCTTTGGCAGTCACTATGTCTTTAACATTATTTTTATCTGAAATATTTTTACTTGTTGTCCTTGCACCTCCCCTACCTCTAACAGTGGTTCCTCTTATGCAAGATGTGTTTTTCTTCTTCTCTTCATCACTTGAAGTAGTTTCACTTTCTTCATCAGTCATTACATCTTCATCACATGAGCTAGTATGAGCTTCTTCGGCAGTCACTGTGTCTTTTACATTATTTTTACCTGGAACATTTTTACCTGTTGTCCTAGCACCTCCCCTACCTCTAACAGTGATTCCTCTTATGCTAGATGTGTTTTTCTTCTTCTGTTCATCACTTGAAGTAGTTTCACTTTCTTCATCAGTCATTACATCTTCATCACATGAGCTAGTATGAGTTTCTTCGGCAGTCACTGTGTCTTTTACATTATTTTTACCTGGAACATTTTTACCTGTTGTCCTTGCACCTCCCCTACCTCTAAAAGTGGTTCCTCTTATGTTAGATGTGTTTTTTTTTTCTTCTGTTCATCACTTGAAGTAGTTTCACTTTCTTCATCAGTCATTACATCTTCATCACTTGGGTTAGTATGAGTTTCTTTGGCAGTCATTTTCACATCATTTTTTTGCTCATCACTTGAGGTAGTCTCACGTTCTTCATCTGTCATCACATGTTTATCACTTGAGATAGGGTGAGTTTCTTCATCAGACACCTCATTTTTACCTTGAACAAAACTTTCAGTTTCACTTCTACTGTTTTCTTGTTTTAAATCTTTCTTTTTATCTCCATCCTGAATCTGTATATCAATCTGCTCATGAAAGTTTTTGAAGAATGGGCTAATTTTTATGTGGTAATCTTCAGATGGTAAAGGAATATGATCTTCATTTTTCAGTATTCTCTTTTCAACTGGAATAAAAACAGCAAAACTGCAAATTATTGAATTAAAAAAAGAATGCGTAAAATTCAGAAAAAAAAATTGTCAAGTACTTAAAAAGGCCAAAAAAATGAGTTCAAAATTTTATCTACTCTTATATTTAAAGTGTGGAATAAACATGACCTATGAAATGAAAAGTGGAAATCTACTGCTAAATAGGGATTATAGAAAAACAGACTTTAAAAAATGGTAGTCAAAAGTCAATTTCTTTTTTAAAAATTTAGCAATAATGGGTCTTTGAATTTTTATAAAGCAGTAAGTAATACTGCATATATTTATGTCTTTTTGGGAAACGTTTCAATAATTATGATCACTACAGTATATTTGTTGTCCGAAATGCTTTGTAATTTTGATGACATACTAGTTTGTAATGTTGACCAGATCAATTTACTCATGCTGGATTTTTAGCATCTTTTACAACAAGTTCCAATTTGAACAAGACATAAGAGAAATTCTCTCTTAGTCTGTGTGCTTTTGCAAAAGCTGCCACATTTATCCTACTTAGTAAAGTAATTATTTAGTCAGTCAACTATCTCATGGTATGCAGTTGTCATTTCTAATCCATTCTCATGGCAATCTCAGTTTGACTGTACTATATATTAAGATTTGTACTGGTATTTCATTTGACTTCTGCTCCATGGATGAGTTTTATCAGCCAGATGCAAACAATAAACTATCCCCTCCCCTCTCTTTTAAGCAATGGTATGCAATATTTGAATTCAGGTTTTCCACCCTTAACAAGAAGTTCATTATTAACAAAAATTAGGAAAAATTACTTTGGTGGTATGTGGTGAAATTCTATATGTATGTGTTGAACATAGTTAGACTTCTCTGTACATAGTGGGTTGTTGTTTATTTCTTCTCTGAACCATATTGCATAATCAATGCAAAGCTGGTTATGTCGACAAAGTAAACATTAGCTCTAAAAAGAACTATTGTATTGTAACTTTAGAAGCACTCTGGATACCACCATATCAACCTCAACGAATACGATTCTTTACCCCGACTGAGTCCAAGACAAATAGCTCCTCTTCCTAATGAGAGCCTGGTAGAAATGTTTAGCATATTCAACTTTCTCTTTTATTATTTTGGTTGCTTCATTTAATGTTTCTTCATCTAATTCTAAAGCTGCAACTTTTAATAAATTTGTTTTTTTCTTTGAATTTTTTAGACAGTTCTTTAGCACATCTTTCTGTGACTTCATTTTGATTAGGTATACAATTTGATTTCTCAAACTGATTACCCTGATTAACTTTATAATAACCTCTTCCAATATTTCTACCTCTGATTCTTTGAAGGTTCTATTAATGTTAGATAAGCTGTAACTCTTCTTTTGTTCATCTTTTGAATCAATAAAAATTTCTTTGTTAGTCATTCCGTTTCTACCATTAATTTTAATATTCGCTCGATATTTTTCTAAAAATATTTCTACTTCTTTACGAGCAGCCGAAACGTCATCTTTGATCCCTACAATAGCTAGCTGAGCTTTTTGTATATCCCAGTTTACTTTAGCTTTAAAATGATTTTCAATTTTTAATTTCAAAATGTTGATTTCATCTAAAGGGATATCAGATTTCCTTTCCATACTTTCAGCATATTCAACTTTCTCTTTTATTATTTTATTTGCTTCATTTAATTTTGCTTCATCTAACGCTGCAACTTTTAATGAAATTGAGTCCAACTCCATGAAAACAGATTTTAATTCTGATTCACTAAGGTGTTGTAAAAAGTTCTGTCCTTTTTCTGAGGAAAGAATGCTTAAAACATCCTTTTTTAATGGAATATCAATTTCTTTGACTTTTTTCAGTTCTAAAAGAAAGTCAGATTGAAATTCTTGCATTTTAAATTGAGGACCCTTTAAAATGGCAACTTTTAAGCCTGAATCATACGATACTTCACATTCACTGTATGTTTTTATATAAGGTTGTAAACATTTGGCTTCTAAATCTGTCATAGGAATCTTGTAAATCTCCACAGCAAGGCGAGCATTTTCTTCACTTATCTCTTGTTTTTTTCTCTGTAGTTCTTCCAATTTTTCAGATAAAGATTTGGCACTATGAAAGGCTTTGCTATTATTCAATGTTTTCTTGGTAATATCATTATAAGGCACAGTGTCATTCAATTCCTGTTGAGGTATCTCGTAACCCAACTTTCCAGTATTGCTCTCTACTAATTTAGATGTTATAGTAAAGTAATGATCAACATTTTTGTCTACTTTGTCAGCTTCAGCACTAGGATTTATATTGTCTTCATCACTTATGTCATCTTCTGAAACTAAGGTATGTCTTTCAATAGTCTCGTCTCTTACACTATTTAAACCTTCTTGGATGTTATGTTTAGTGGACAAAATAAAATTTGTACCTATTTGTTTTTATCCAGTATTTTTTATTGATTTTGTATCACAACCCCATTCTCTGAAACTTGCTGCTGTAAAATTAAACATGCCACTCTGCTTCTGTTGCTTGTCATGGGACTTATCAGTATCAATTTCATCATCTTTCTTTTTGTCTTTAATCAATGAAATATTCCCTTCACTGTGACTTAACTTATTCACAGAAGGTGTAAACAAATTTTGAGACTGCAACTCTGTCCAAACCATCCTTTGATGTTCTACAATCGTGTGGGCGATTTGTTCCCCATCAAATTTCTGTATATTTTTATCAAAATCTTTTTCATTGTTATCTTTGTCAATATCTTTATTTAAATTTTCTGAATTCATTTGAAACGGAAGTGGGGTGTTTTCACCAGAATTTTTTATGATGCTTTTGCCTGTTGCAGTAAGACATGATTGGCTGAGGATTTCTTTCGGAACTTGTCGAGTTTGCGACTCTTGTCTCATATTTATTGCATTTCGATGAATTATTTCTTTGTCTTGCCATGTAATAAGTGTAAAGCCAGTTGTAGGTGATTGCCCTATATATTCATGAAAATTTGAGAAGAATGAATCTAGTTTTCGTTGATTCTTCTTAAAAGTTTTTTCAATAAGACTTTTGTTGTCAAGTATTTCAGCAATCACTGAAATTAATAAGAAAAAAATCATATTGTTCGAAAGAGATTTGTATTAAAGCTAAATAAAAACTATAAAACAACTACTATTATTTGTCATTAATTCGCCTTCATAAAATCAGTCCTAAAAAAAATTAACATTAATTTACAAAAATCATGTTACTGATATCATTTTTATTGGCAAATTATTTTAATGAACATTTAACTAAATATCATGGTTGAAACGGCCCAAATGCATCCTTGTACTTACAACAAAAACGTTCAGAATTAAAATGAAGAACTACAACTCCATATTCTGGCCATGTATAACACATTTCAACTGTTGCAAAGCTGTCAGCAAATGCGGTCACGAGATAACGTATAAGAAAACTCCAACGTGAACTCTTCAAAATCAGACTGATGTAAGACTAAGGCTGGTTTTTTGTCTGTTTTAATTATGCTGACATGTCTGCCCTCTAATAGTGAGCAATCAAATTTGGCTTGTACAGTTTTTAAATCTAAAATTAAAAAATAATGTTTATTATATATTAAAAAATGTATAAAACGTTTAGTCACATTAACTATGTGTAAAAATTAAATTTAAAAGATAAATTGTTGTTTTAGTAGAATGGATAACAGTACGTCAATAAAAATCCTAAGGATTAACAAATAGCCTCCCTCTCTTTGAAAGTGAAACAGTTTAGGCCTAAATATTATTTAGTCATGAACATTTACCACTATTTACCCTTATAAAGTCATGTGCTGAAGAATACTAGTATTTACTAACCTACCTATTTTAGGGTGCTCATTGAACTATAGAAATTGTAAAAGCTTTAAAGGTCAAAAAGTCTGCTTTATGGATGACATGTTTACCTGTTTATTTATCATAACATGGTCTACCTGTAGCCGAAGTATGAATTTTTCCTATCTCGAAATTTGACCGTTTACTTTTGCTCCTTATTGATATCTGGATTTATTTTAACATCCCTGTATTGGAAAAACGTATTTACCAAACATGTTCACTATATATCAAAGAATGATAAGCAGCACAAGCTCAACATTGACTTTAATGTTGTCGTAACCTACAACTATTTTTAAAATTCAATTTTTCTCTTTTTTAAAAGTATTTTAACGACTTTCTAAAGTAGGCACTCGAGGTCACATGGGTTGGTTATTTGAAAAATACTAGATTTATTCACAGTCCACAATGTACATGTTATAACAGTCAAGGCGAATCCAGGGTCTATTGTGCGTACCACTGACCCAGATGCACGAGTTATACGTGTCTATGACGAACTTGCTGCAACAACAGACCTGGCGTGCTCCAGTGACCAGCCCTAAACTGTTCTTGCACTCATCTGCTCCATGTGTCATCCCAAGGTGAGATTTTGTCTCTATGGCACTCGTATCACTGTATGTCTTGACTAACCGGTCTGTTACTGACTGTTACTCTGAGTGTCTCATAAATCACAGCACGGTGCCTTTCAAAGGCAGACCACCCAGCAGTTTCCCGCCCAAACTGAAGGTGGAGGTCATTGCGTGGGTGTGCAGGTGTAGATGGCGAATGACACTATTTCATCACTCGTATCAAGGCAAGGGTGAACGACCAGAATAGCAATGTGTAGGCGCTGTACAAAAAGTCGTGATTTTTCATTTATCTTGGGGGTATGGATACAACTGGGAGCGGGAAGGGGGAGGGGTGAAGTAGAGTTATAACAGTATGAAACTCCTGAAGTTATTAGCTACTTAAGGTTATTTACTAGATTACCGAGGAATATCTATGGGCGAGATTTACATTTGGATAGGTTTATACTATTAGCAGCGTAAGGTCCACTACAAAGGGGGAGGGGGCGGCTTCTCCCCTAACATGTTTGCAACTGCCCGGTCCAATATGCCCTCTCCAATATATTGACAAGAAATTTGACAAAAAAGTTGCTCAATGGAAAATACAAATTTTAACTACAATGGATAGGAATATAGGCCTATATTATTAAAATCTGGCTATGATGTAGGTAACAATGGTGTATTGGGAGGGGAACGCGGTGGAACGACGTCCCCTTATCTTTTTTCAGAATCGGAAATAAATAGTTTGCTGAAAATAGGACTTTTTTTTTTGCTCCCACTATGCATTCCCTTACTTCTTATTTTACCAGTACATCACTGAGTAACATAGGTGTCAAATTTATATTTCAATGTTTTCCTATTTATTTACAATATTGCTTGTTACCCATTTTAGCAATAGGAAAAAAATTCATTACTTGGTGGTGGGTGAGGGGGCTGTTCACTTGATATATAAATGCGCAGGGGAGGGGCGTGGGGAAAGGTGTCTTGAAATTTGTGATATAATGTTAAAAAGGGTTAGGGAGAGTGTAAATTTTTTGGCTATTTTTAATATTCTCTGATATGAGAATGACTCCTAATGGATAGAAAAAAACAACATAACAATTTAACTTTTTTATGATGGAGGTTTTAAAAAACTATACTTTGTGTTTAAAAAAGGAAGCCTATATATTTCTTCTAATTTACAAGTTTTTCTACAAGAAATTAAATATTAATGAACGCTAAAAATTTATTCTTAACAGTCTAGGTTTTACTTATCATATTTTTATACGTACAATGTATTTGTCATTATAGATATGGAATTAGTTTGGATTCATTAGTGTAAAGTCATGAACTCTTTTTAAGAAACTAAATAAAATATGTGGCCGTAGCCCAAACTAGATTTGCCGTATTTTATTTCTAAAACAAAATTGAGATAGTTTGGTTTACAGTGAAATTATTTCTTAAATTTATTATTTTTTATGATCTACTAAACATTATATCGACCTTTTTTTAAATTATATTTCCGATTATACAATAATTTTATAGATCTAAAACTGATACTAAGAAAAGCGTTTGTGAAGTGAAAGAAAATATGTCTAAGTGGGCCACCAATTGTGTCACCAAATTGTGTGTGTGTCCCAACTTTGTGTATGTCTTTCCAATTCTAGATGTGTGTCAACAATTGTGTGTTTTGCCAATTGTGTGTGTGTCTAAAATTATGTATTTGTGAAATATCTTCTTCTCACATGGGTTGTGTGAGTTAGTTTTTGCATCTGGAAGAAAGAGAACGAAAACAAGGGTCACTTAAGTCAGGTCAGTTGAGTTAGTCAGTAGGGGAAGAGAGAGAGAGATGTTTTGGAAGCGTGACCAAGTTAATGGGCAGTGTCCCATGTTTTTAGTTTCCGATAACTGGAGACTTCTCTGTGATGATTTTTTTTCTTTTTACTGTCTTGTACACAACGATCCTTCGGTTACGACCGTCAATAGAATTGTCAACTAATAGCTGCTAATATCGTGAAACTAGCCAAAGAAACACACATTTTTAACATTATTTTGTTAAACGTGTTCCAGGTACACTGTACCTATTACCTGTCAAATGAAAAAATACACCCTCACATGCTTGTTATTGGCAGTAAAACGTTTTGTCTTATAAGTAAAAAGCTAAAAATATATGATGATATTCGCAAGTATAAATGTGTGTCTTAAAAATGTTATTGATACTTTGTATTGCATGATCACATATATCGGTCAAGATTATTTCAGTTACCTAAAGGAATATCAAATAGAGCAAATAATGTGAGATGAGAATAGTGTTGTGCTGCTAATGTGCATGCCACGTTTTAAAAAAAATGGAATAGTAGGCCTATATAAGCAACCAAGTTTCCTAGTATACACTGACACATAAAATTAATGTTGAAAGTGTTGGAGTGAATATTTATATTTGTAGAAATGGTTTATAAAAATACAAACGAAATATTTATCTGAACATTTATTTGTCAAAAATGTCTATATATAAAGTTACGCCATAACGTAAATTTATTTCTCTTCATCCTTTATTTATCATTCTTTTAATTCAAGAAAAAAATGCAAAAAACTCAACAAGCTAAGTGAGTTCAAAGCTTTTTAAAAATAGAAAAATTAAGAAGTTCTTTACCACCATAAATTTGGTTCCCTTTAATAATTAGATTTACTTGATTAAATTTAAAATAAACACAACAACTTATATCTTTACGATTATTAAACTATGTAGAGTTGTAGTTAACAGCTACATATTGACAGAATTGTGATCTAATTTTGAATAATGATGCCCACTTCATATCTGCTTTTTGAGAAATTTTCTGATTTCGTTGATAAACAATGGTGGCCGAGAGAAAAAAGAAATATTTTCCAATATTACTAAAATTGGTTTTTAAAAAAATGTAATATGAAAAGAAAAAAAAATTAAGTTAAACTTTATTGCTTTAAAAATGAAGGTTCTGCTAATGTTACTGTGGTTGCAGTTAGTATTTTAATTTTTTCATAATATCTTGTTGTTTGTTCTTACTATTTCCCCTTAGTGTTTTCTTTCGCTACCTCTACCGTGATAATAAAAAATGCAAGGAATTTTACTTTCACAATAGCTTTTGAAATAGTTCATCAGAACTTAAATACTTAATACCTGTTATGTTCTCTTTCAAAATAATAAGAGCTATGCCAGGGATAAAATGATGGAGATGAATCTCAACAACATCATTCTTAATGTTTCTTCAACAAAACATTTTATAACTGCTTTATCACACGAGTTTGGTATGTTCTGAAAATATGACATCGTAACTTATTTATGTAATATAAGCACCTAAATTTTAAATGTTAACATGTTTAAAATACGTGTTTTGCTGAAATTCTAACTTAAAAAAGAAAAGAAAACAGGTTTCTCAAAACGGAATAATGCCTCAAGAACAAAAGATGATTAGGCAAAAGTACTTGTATTTGTCAGCCTTCTTACAATCATAATTAGTTGGAAGTGATTCTTCACTGGGTCTCTTTTTAAAGGGCCTAGTTTTCCTACCATTAAAAAGATGTGCCTAGAATGATATGTGATCTCTTAGATCATACAAACCATTACAAAACTGTTTTTGTAGTGCCCTTATTTCATTCCCACCATAACTGATAGTGCAATGGCAATTGAGGCACCACGGGAGACATGGAGGCAACTTTCACCTTCTCAGAGAAGCTCGAACCATGGAGGCTGGAACCCCCATAAGTAGGATATGATAGCATTACCTGAATCTATTTTTTAAAAAAACATAACTATAAAGACAATTTTAATCATCACATCCATGAATGTTATGGATATGGTGCAGCGGTTCCCATCCGCTTGGGGTACGCATACCACCGGCTGAGAACCGCAGCAAAAGTGGTACACTAACGGGTAACCAAACCTTTAACATGCACTTCACTGTCTACACTGATCAGTTCATAAACTCATCATAGAGTTAGCCTGAATGGGGCCCATGTCGATTATTTCACAGCTGGCAGATATAAAATTTCTTACTTCACCCAATCACCCCCCCCCCCTTTCCTTCCTTCCCGGGAGCGGGGCCTAGGTGGTAGACCTAGTTAATGGCGCTAGTAGTGGGTCTCATGATATGAAATCATAAAAAAAAAATAATTTAAATGTAAAACAAAAATAGTGGCGAATAGGGCGACCGCCACAGGCCCCGCTGCAGAAAGCGTTTTGTAACGATATTAATCAATCCATTATAGATGTGTTGTTGGCTTTATGTATGAATATGTATAAACGTCATAATGTCAAGCATTAGAGATTTAAACACTCATCCCAGGACCAGCGCATGTAACCGTAATGCTAAAGCCAAATCTGATTTAAAAAAATATACACCAAACATCTTTCCTATTCCAAAATCCATAAAATATATTAAGTGAAACCTAAAAAGAACATCAAAATGTAAATACTCACTAGTATCACAAACAAGTTTTTCTCTTCAGCCATTTTCATTTGAAGAATTTCTTATTAAAACAAACGGGATTTCCCTATTTTTAATAGTGAAAGTGTAAATATTTACTTCGTTGTCCCATGTGAAATGGTGTCTTATAAAACTTACGGTACTGAAAAGTAAAATCTGTCTTAACCTGGCATTTCCAATTCATTTTTTTAAAAAGTGTCATGCTCCAGCCATTGTTAGTAGCTTGGTTAAAGGTAGGGCGTCCACCTTGTCTGCACATAATTTCCTCCTTGTTGAGACGGCATAAACGGTACTTGTACTAGTTGTATTTTGTTTGTTTTGAGTTAGGGCGGCATTTCCAGAGTCCGCCCTGGGTGAGCCTTACTCATGTTACGCTAACGGCCTTTGCTCGCATGTCCTTACCGTCAATTAGTTTCTATCAGACTTTTTGTTTACCATATCTCTATATTTTAAAAGGTAAACTAAAAATGGTTGGTGCCTCGTGTGCAGAAAAAAAATATTGTGCTCCCAAAAAAAAAAAGAATCCCAAAAGCTTGTTACTCCACTGCAGACAATGCTTAGACTACTCTGGGCCGGATTTAGACTTGATAAGGTCCTAAGCTATTTGAGATATGGGGCATATTATAAGACCAGATATTATATGTCAGTGCCAAGTATTTAAGTAGGCCTATATATGGCTATTTCTCACTCGGACAATTTTTGCCCCCCCCCCAAGAAAGTGGGGGCCTTAAGATCAAGCTTATGTAGCTGTTACATCTTATAATCTCCCAAATCCGACCTCCATGTTTTTTCATGGCAAATGGTTATATGAGATCGACAGTATACATTTTTTCTTTGAAAAATGGTGCCTCAGTGTATAAAAATGTAATTTTTTATGAACCAATAGTTGTTGACAAATGTAATTAGGCTGACCTCTGACCATCCTTACCACCACCATCAATTGAATTTCTCTAACGAGACATGAACCCCCCCCCCCCCAAGTGGCGAGTTTGGTTGGATTATCTGGTCTCTCCAACCAGCAAAGACCAAGGTAAGAGTGGGCTTGAATTCAAAGGAAAAAAAGCTACTTCTGACCTTGAACTTTACTCTGTGGTGTATAAAGCCTTAGTCATTGCAAAACCGGTTATGTCGGCAGTTAACGAGGACTACAGCCATCCGTCATATTTGATTACCATGATTACAACAATATGAATCTTTCAAGATTAACAATTACCCGGACAGAGCCCCGGACAAGGTTCATGAAGCTTCTTTCAATGACGTGGGTCTGGTAGAAATTATAATTATACGTGTATAGGTTTGGTTTTTTTTTTTAAATTATGTTTTATACTAGCTTGATGCAACATATTTTGAGAACAAAAATCATCTGTACAAATATGAACGCTTTGGGTTTATATCAGTGTTTCCCAACATTTTTTGTGCCATGCCCCACCTAAGCCTTTATAAAATTCGCATGCCCTCCTATGTAAATGAAACAAAATCATGATAGACACAGAGGCAGATTTGTTATATCTATGGATTTAACGGCATTAGCCCTTGAGATGGGCCCTGCAAAACCCAGTTTTTTACTTTTTCTTCAGTACCTAGGGCCTAAAATGAAGATAGTCCGCGTCTGGATAAACATTTGGTCTCTAGCATCATCTTGTATGAGCTTTACATTCCCGTGCAAATGGTCAGTATTTCTGCGGTCGTGTTGCAAATTAACATACAAATATTTTCTCAAGCATCACATTCATCAATTAGCTGATGTAGTTCATTGTGAATGGCCGCGGCAGAACCACTCTCACATTTGAGAATACCGAGTTTGATTTCGGTTGTCATATTTTTCAGCAAACCTACTTGATACTCTTCCCCTAGCACTCTTTTACCATCAAACTAGATACAATAGGGATCTTTGCTTTGAAGTTTTTGAACAATTTTAGTTTTCATTTTCCGTCCTTCAGAGATTACTCGTTTCCAGACACCAGCCTGACTTGGAACCGGCATATCATGACCCTGTTCAGCAATGGTTGCAAGAATATCATGTGCTTTATGTGTAGAAATGTTTTTCAGTACTATTAAACCCGCCGTTCTAGTGCTTGCTCTTTGGTATTTCGGTTTGCATTCAGAAAATGACGTTTAAGAAATAGTTGGAGACTCGGGTGAAGAAGCAGAGGTTTCAGAATCCGAAGATTTTGAGAAAGTTGTATGTTTTTGTGTAGGTTTTGAGACAGTTGTATGTGTTTGTGTAGTTTTTGAGACAGTTGTGTGTGTTTGTGTAGGTTTTCAGACAGTTATGTGTGTTTGTGTAGGTTTTGAGACAGTTGTATGTGTTTGTGTAGGTTGTGAGACAGTTGTATGTGTTTTTGTAGGTTGTGATTGAGAAGAGCTGGCTTGAGATTGAGTTTTTGATAGTCGGATTCATTTTCTTGGGTGGAATGATTCCAAAGGGGCTCTTTTGACCATTGAATAACCAATCTTTCCTCCACTGTTAACTTGCCTCCGGTAGAGAGCTCTTTATCCTCTGTGCTTTTCCATTCTCCATTAACGTTGGTGCTTATCAAATAACTGAGAAAGTGTTATCAGATGGTTTCTTTTTGTTTTTGTCATATAAATCAATTAGACCATTGAGTTTCATTCTGATTAGTGTGCTGGAAAATAGTAGAAAGTCTAAAATTTCCCTCCAGAGCAATTCTATATCAGTAATCATAATTTTGATTCGATCCAGTCGCCGTTTCTGGCTATTGAACAGAAAAGTGAAGTTTCCAAGAATTTAACGGTTTGTCGGCATCCATGTGAGATTGATTAGCTTTTCAACAGATAGAATTCTTGGAAGATGAGTATAGTAAATGCCTTGTTTATAAACAAATGGAAACAGATGACTGGAATGTGCTTAAAAGCAGTCTAGAAAGTCATATAAAAATTCAGTGTGAAATTGAAACTGATAGTCAAACTGCGCGACATGTGAAAACAAAAATGAAAAGGTGGGGGAACTTTTTTTTAATTTAAAAAAAATAATGTTGCTACTGTCATCTACATACAATTGTTCCTCGAATGTAAGGGGTTTCAGTTTCGTTACGAAAAAAAATGAAAATAGTTATCACCCTAATGCATATTATAGCATGGAATGTAGATTCTTTAGTCTTTCGCGAGTATGCAACAGCTATAACAGAAATGTTTTGTGTGAAATGTAATTAAAATAGTCAGTTTCTTAGTTATTTGTAAAACTTAATATTTACGAATGTACATTAGTGCTTCTATTATTTCTAGAAGACATATGAAGAAAAAAAAATATTTGAATCAAAGATTTCACAACATTTACATAACAACATAGCCTTTATAGCTAGGTGTTGTTTTATCTATAATGTGTAGACTAAAAATAGCAACAGAAATGACATATTGTTTGTTATAGACAAGAGGGGGTGGGTCGTGCGGTGTAGGCGGCTGGACGTTGTTAAATATGCGGTTGCTTTATAAACTGGTGAATTCTTCACTTCATCTGCCCCTATGGCCTTTAAGTTCGAAAATAACGTGTGAGCATTTTCAAATGTATCCACGCGCAATTTTTTTTTCCAGTTCATTATTATGAAACTTTATTTCCAAAATTGCTTTAGCTGATGCTTCAAAATTTTCAAATTAGTAAATGCATTTAGGTAATAGCTGTTAGTATTGTATAGTGACTTTTATAGAATAAGTTATCATTTAAAAATTGCAGTCCACTTAAACTTGAAACAAATTTAACTATATTTGTGGGAGAAAATACTGTTTCAAATACCTAACGACAAACTGATGTCACAAGATATCAAATTATACAACAACCATGTTTATAATTCATAAGGTTAAATTTAATTAATGAAAAAAACTGCTAAGCATTTATTTAAAAGTATACTAATAATCAATATAACAATATATAAATTGTCAAGACTGAAATCCACAATAATTATAATGATTTAATAAGACTAATGTGTCCAAGCAAAATAACAGTTTATTTACAACACATTATAAATAAAACATTTAAAATAATAAAACATTTAACACCTATATTCCAGCTATATGAATGACATAAATTAATTCACTGTTGCTTACTAAGAAGTTTCAAACTATTCATATTACCTAATCAATATATAAATCACTATATTCATATAAACAGAATATGACCAACTATGCAATTTACAACAATGGTCAACTGTCCATAGTACGCAGCCTTCAGAAGGGCACATTGTTGATAACTGACAAAATCATCTATCTCAATGTGAGACCTACAACTAAGTGGTGATAATACATTTAAAAAATAGAAACAAGTAAAGTTAATCTTTTGTATTATAGCCGATTCTTGTTGAATAACAAAAGCATAACATGAATAATAAAAATATATAAATGTTTATATAACTTTAACAATGCAGTAATATTTCTCTAAATATTCTTATAATGAAGCTGTCAATCAAATTACTATAATATTGTGTTACCGAACATTAGAATGAAATACTTTTCCCAATCCTGAACTGTAGTTATTCTTAGCTAAAATGCAAATTAGTATAATATAATAGCTGAAGAAATTTATAGCAGTGAACTATTCTTTTTTAGTTTATTAAATACAAAAAAAAATCAATAAAAATCTTTTAATTATACTTTATAAATGTCAACATATTACAAAAAAAAGACATATTAAAACAACTTTATCTTAGTATGCTAATAATTCTTAAATCTTTGATAAAAACAGTAAAATTGTCACTATCTTATACATCTTTCTGTAAGAATTAATAAATTGTGACATTATAATTTTCTAGAATAAAACACCATATATTTATACAACTAATTTCCTTAGTGAAAAATACTAACAAATTTATAATATTAATATGTATAGTAATAATTATAAATAATTACACATAACTTATAGCATTAAATAATTTAAATTGTTTACATCTGTTAACTATATCAAAAATCTGATTATAATAAGGAAGAAAATAATGCTACAAAGAAGTTGGAAACAAAATAACTTTTGAAAAAAGGCAAAAAAAATCAATAATAGTTCTTTATTGTAATTAATCTAATCTGATAAATACAACTAAAAAAATTCAAATGTTAGTCAAGATAACCAATGACTCAATAAAAAAAAGAAGTCATTTTTAGTCAGCACATTTGTATCAAACTGAAAAATACTTATTAAAATTAGATTTTTAAAAAAAATTAAAAAAAATATGTAATAATTTTGACATAGAAACCATTTTTATTTTTTTTTGTATGATAAAAAGAAGTTTGTGCTCTTAGTTTTTCCTTGTTACAAAATTAGTTTAAGTTCATTACAAAATAAGCCTAGCATTATTATTGTTTCTAAATAGAGTGTGATAAAATACTGTGAGAACCACAGTATGAAATGGGAAATATTATGACATATTCTTTTAATCATGTAATTAGATATTTATTTTTACAAAGGATAAAAAAAATCAACTTTACACCCTCTCATAGGTAATAATATATTCAGGATAAATCTGGTGAGCATCAAAGACAACAAAGTCTCTTGACAAACCATGACCAACTCCCATCACAGAGTCAAAAAGAGTCTGTTTAGAACATTTACACCTATCTTTGAAACATGTCATACATGGTGGTCTTGACAATGTTTTATTACCTGAAAAAAAAAAGCATAAAATATAGTATTTTTAAGAAAAAAACTTTTTTTTTGCTTTAAGTTTTAACAATACATATTGAAGGTTGGAATAAGATATATGATTAGAAAACAATATTATGTGATAATAAACTAAACATAACAGAACTGACATTGATTTTTTCTAGTCATCTTCATGATATTACTGAAAAATGTGTCTTTTAAATGTGTAGGCCTATGTAATTGATAAATAAAGTAGACTCTATAGTGAGTCAAACATTTATCAGGCATGTAGACCAGAGTTCTCTATACATTTTTTTCATTCTCTAACTTTATTTTTTTACTCCTTTAGGTACATACAAAATCTTTATGGATGATTCATATGAACTGTGATGCAAATTTTAAAAAAGAAATAAGCAAGTTTTAAAAAATGCTGCGAATTTAAGATAATTTTATGAGTGTTCAACTTACATATGAACACAAACTGCTCATGAACATAAACTGCTCATGAACTGCTCGTGTCCGTGTATGCACTAATGGTAGGCCCAATACATTCGGCTATTGCCAATCAAAAACCTTTAATAATTATATTGCTAGAATTGTCGAGAAAAAAAACTCAATTTTATAATACAATAAAAAGATGCTGGCATATTAAAGTACAGATTAAAGGGTGTTCACTGCTGCATTGTTTATGTACAAATTGTTAAGAAAAGATCACGAAGTAGTAAGAAATATTCAACAGTGAGATGCTGAAAAAGTATTTATTTAAAGAGAATATTTATGACATTATTTTGAATTAACTAAAAAAATTAATATAGTTTTTTTTGCATTGTGCTAATGTTATACAAATAAGTATAGATATTAAATTTATGATTATGTATTATAAAATGATGGATGACAAATGATAAAAAGGGTTTTTATGTTATAACAAATTAAAATTTTATTTTGATATCAATGAAATAGCGGATGGAGCTAAAGAAACCTTAAAGGATTTTTATTTACCATTGTATGAATGTTTTACATATCAAATGGTAATGCATGATAAATAATGTTAATCATTTGATGAAAAGATTTTGTTTAATTATTAACTTGAAATTATTGAAGTAGTTGATGTATTTTTCAGCAATAGATTTTATGTACTGGGAAATTGCAACACTTAATTGTTTTCACTTTCTTCAATAGTAAAACGTCTATTTAACATTTACTTCTATCTGCTAAATCAAATTGTTTGACTAGCTAGTAAATGATTAAATGGAAGATATGCCTATAACAATGGAGTGAACACAATTTTTAGCTTTTGTAAAGCTACCAACACCTTGTTGATATAAATAATGACTCATGATTTAATATATATATAACAGCCAATGTTTGCTAACTAGCCAATGGCAGATATTGGCTAATGTGACAGGTCAAACTTCAAACAAACAATGTAAAAAATATAGTATGAAAAAAAAATAACATCATTTATGAATATTTTGAGTGTGGGGAAAACATTAAAACAAAATATTTTACTGCAAACATTTTTACCACTGGTTGTAAATGAGTGCTTATTAACAGAATTAATTGAGATTTATAATTTTTTGGTACAAATTGAGATTATTAAAACTTAAATATTTTTCTCTTTCATCCCTTGAAAACAAAAGGAAAAAAGGTTGTAAACTAATTTAGATTGAACATTATACACAAATAATAGTAATATCTTTAAAAAAATGGTAAAAACCTCAATAAAAAATATTATTCTACACTGATCACATAATCAGATTACTATTTTAAATAGTGGCCGAAGAACTTTTGATCCTATATTGTTCATATTTACAGATTGAATAATTAAAATAGCTTTGAAACAGTACAAGTACAATCCACCACATTGATCACAAAAACATCACAACAAATTATATAATTGTATTAAATAAAGGAGGTCTGCCATGCCCAGAGATCAGTCTGTTAGCAATAAATTTAACTTGCTTTAATGTTTTTTTATGTTACAAAAATTCACCTAACTGCAACAAATGATGACACATTTTTAAACTCAGTAAATCATATAAAAAAACAAAAAAAAAGACTAAATCTAAGTTTGTTAATGACCTTTGTTCTTTTGGTTTGACAAGGAATGGCAGATAAATAGTTTTAATAACCTCAATTAGTGGCAAAAGTATTACAAATCTGAACTAAATCTGTTCATATTAAATAGAGCAGTTGGCCATGCCCTGTGGTCAATCTTGCTTTCCCACATTAAAAAATTCATCATAAATGTTATTTCTTTCAAACAATACTATTCACATCAGCACTTCAGGCTTTTGCCAGTTGCACCGATCCAATGCGCACATTGGCCAATGTCTGACAATAGTCGGTTAGCAAACACTGGCCATTACCGATACATTGTTTCACAATGTCATATAGTACAGATGCCAGATAACTGCACGGCAGACAATCTACTGAAAATATAACCCTCCTAAATACTCAAATTCACCACTAATAACTTTCATAATTATTATAGGCTTTTCAGATTATGCATTCAACATGGCAAAAATAACAACAAAAATATGCATAAATGAACTGTACAGTTTTAGCATTAAATAAAAAAAAATGTTCTTTAATAAATTACCTTGGCCAGTTACTTGTTTATTGCTATGATTATAAAGAAATACATTTCCCAAAAGCACTCTGGCAAGAACTAATGTCAGTTGAGCACCTTTTGCCTTGGTATCTGGAATTATAAAGTGACTCTTTTGTATAAATAATATTATGATTTGCTTTTACACCAAATTACACTGCTATAGTTTTAATGCAACTATATGTTGATAAACTTAATGATAAAAAAAGCAAGGTTCAAGTTTTCAAGAAATCAAAGTTAAACACTGTTATGATTTATACTATAATATATCTGTTATGTGCAGGTGATCTTATAGGGGTTATGATCAGGCTGGTGGTGTAGATGCTCAACTGTCAATTTTTACTATCAAACAATATGAAACAGAGAAGTGAAATAACAGGTCAACATAACCAAAAGTGTTGGGGAGCGTGGGGGCAGGAAAGTACTTCTATAGTTGAGCATAACTTGTAATTCCTCTGAAATTCTGATACATTTCACAACATTTATTTATATTGTATATATAGTTTGATACATACTTATCTAATTTATAAATATAATTTACTTAGAAAAAAAAGGCTACTTGTAAATATGAACAGTAGAATTTCCTACAGGAGCCCTTATGCCAACTTTAGTTCAATTTAATAATGAAATAGTGAATTAGGTATTAAATGTTCAAGGTATAATACAATGTTTTAAGACAAGTTGAGCTTTGTGGACCCTGGAGCATTGTACTGACTGCATTCCACTCGGCTTTTGTTTAATTGAAGAAGAAGATAGTTTATTTTGTATTAATTTTAATGTTAAGTTTGCCTTCCAATTCATACCTTCTAAACTGAATTTAATCTATTTGTGAACCTTGTTAAGACTTCAGGATAAATTTTTATAGTATTAAACTTTACTTTTATCTGTCCTTGGGTTCGTTTTTACAATAATTACTATCTAATAGTAAGACGAAATTTAAAAATACACTAAGTTGTTTTTACAAAAGTAATACAAAATGGATTCTCAGTCAAAATCTGCTCAAAATTTTGGTTTGATCTCATTTGGTCAAGTTCCAAGACAATTCATTTTGAAGGTGAGATGATATGGTTAGTTGGAAGGAGGTTTGAATATACATAAGGATGTCTAGAGCAAAAAAAATTACACGGAATTTTTATCATTTTCAATCAATATCTTGCCTAATTCTATTTATAAAACTCCACAAATATGAACATATATATAGTGTAAAAACTACACACCTGTGTATAGATCAGCCTTAGATGAAATTTCTGCAATATATATTCCTTTCCCAAACAAGCCATCACTTGAACTATTCCTAGGGTCAATGCCAAATTTAGTGACAGATTCAAAATTGTTTGTACCATAAAATAAATAATTTTCATTGACTTCATAAAACAATTCCTTCTTCATTGCTTCATTAAGATGCTTTGCTGTTCCCACTCTTCCTTTTGATCCATGTATTTTTCCAATATCAGGACAAATGTCTTTCATTGCTACCATTTTTTTAAACATCTTTTTTCTTTTATCATGGTAGGTTTCAAAAAGTGCACAATTTTCTACTCTTTGTACATTAATAATTTTAATTGAAGAATGGGTCAGTCCCAATGCATCTTTGTCATTTTTAACAAGCTGTGGATCAAAGGTATTTTTCACTATATTGGCAACAGCATCTTTAGTTTCTTGATCAACATCTACTAGAAGTTTATGTTTTTGAGATTTTGTCCAATATGATTTAAAATTTTCCCAATAGCTTTTACTTTCATTGAGCCTCCAATAAGAAGGAAAAGGTTCATCACTTTCAGAGGCATACTGCATAAATTCTAAACTTCCTCTCTTTGGAGCATTGTTACCGGACAGTCTTTTCTGAGGTAAACGACTACTTATTGCAATAAACTCTTGTTGAATAAATGCCAACATCTTTTCCACTGCACCTTTCTCTCCTTTGATAAGAAAGCCAACATCCTTAGTTTTTGGATGTTTAGATCGTGCTACCCATACAGATAATACTTTAGCTTTTTCAACAATCTTTTTTCTTAAGTCTTCAGGGCAAATCTTCAAATTGTCTTGATTAAAATAAACTGTGGAAAGACAATGTTCTGTTAAATGTTTTTTAATCTCAGTCTTTAAATTTTCAAACTGCTTTTCGTTCATTGTCATGATAGCTATTTCAGTGCTGCTTAGATTTTTGTGAGTTGATGGATCATCTATCTTTGTGAAATCATCATCACTTTCATCACTGCTCTCATCAGAAGATTCTTCTTCTGGGTCAGTCACAGGTGATGAGACTTTAACAGGTTTTGAGGGTAATTTCAAAGAGTTAAAATGTTTAGTTGCTTGATGGTTCAGCTCTTTTGAAAGATCTGAATTTGCTGCTAGGAGAACAACTCTTTGAAGAAAGCTGCTTATATTTTCAGCCTGGAAAACCTGAAATATGATCTGGGCTACATTAGATGGTGGAAATTTAAATGTAGCACCACAGCCTAAAGCAGGAATTGATATAGATTTAGCTCCTAGAAGTTTTGCTTCATTTAAAACTTCCTGAAGTGCTGAAGTGAGCTTTCTGGGTGAAACATTTGGATCCCAAGGTTCAAAAATAATATGACAAACTGCTAGGCATGAAATTTCTTGAGGCTTTTTTACAGTTACTACTAGTGGATTAGGATTCTTTTCATAGCTTGCCTTTACTTCTTTCCAGTGAGATCGATAAGCTCTATTAATTGATCCACCAATTCTAGTTTTCCTCAAATCAAGGTCTGTTCCCAATATTGATACCAAAATGTCAGATTTTTCTTGAACAATATCTCCATCATTGATAACTAGCTGACATACGCTGGAAACAGTGTAAACTAATTCATCAGCAGAGAATGACTTTTCAGACACTGATGAGTGAGCTAAGGGCACACGTGGTTTTGAGATTTTAGATTTTGTTTTAACATGACTACTACTGGATTCTGGTAAAAGTAGCTGGAAAGATGACAAATTACTGAAGTCAATGAAACACTTCTTTTTGTACATATAAGCTTCTTCTATGTCTTTCAAAGTGCCATTTTTAAAGCAATTAACAATTAGAAAAATTTCATGAGCTTTAAAATCATCCAATAAATTCCATTTTAGAATTTTAGACTGCAATTTCATCTCCTCTAGTTTATGAAGAACTTGAGTTGTTACTAAATTATTTCCCTGGAACCGTATTGCAATGTGTTGTTTGGTACAAATATAATTAGTTGTTTTAACTGGTTTTAAAATATGTTTAATTTCCTCTTCAAGACATGAAAAAAAATATATGGCCAAAGGTTCTCCAAGATCAAATGACTTTTCAGAGACTCCATACTTTTCCAAAAACATTTCTGCTTCTTTACGAGCTACTAAAACATCATCTTTGATCCCAAGAATAATTAACTGGGCTTTTTGTGTATCCCAGTTTACTCTAGTATTGTAGTTATTTTCAATTTTCAATTTCAACATGTTTATTTCATCTAAAGGAATTTCAGATCTCCCTTCCAGTGTTTCAGCATACTCAATTTTTTCTTTTAGCATTTTGGTTGCTTCATTTAATGCCACAGCATCTAATGCTGCAACTTTTAATGAATTTGAATCAAGACACACAAAGGCAGATTTTAACTCCAAAGAATTCAGGTTTTGTAGAAATGCATGTCCTTTTTCTGAAGAAAGGATATTTTGAACATCATTGTTTAAAGATATCTCAGTTTCTTTGATTTTTTTCAATTCTAAAAGAAAATCCAATTGACATTTTTGCATTTTATGTTTAGGACCTTTTAAAATGGCAGCTTTAACATTTGAATCATATGAGATATCACATTCATTGTATGTTTTCATGTAAGATTGCAAACATAAGGCAAGCAATTCTGTCAAAGGTATATTGTGAGTCTCCATTGCAAGGCGAGCGTTTTCTTCAACAATCTCTTGTTTTTTTTTTTTAAGCTCTTCAACTTTTTTAATCAAATCCTTAGTTCTTTCTTCTTTCTCAAATGTGGAATTTGATTTTATTTCTTTGTTATTCTGACTCATCTTTGTCTCAGAAAGGTCATCACAATGGCTGCCATCATTTGGACCTGAAAACATACTTGATATTTGTAACTTATTTCTAGCTCTGCCTCTACCTGCAAAACCTCTTCCTCTTGAAAACAAAGCTGTATTTTTACTTTCTATACTGCCTTCATCATTGACATTATCATGATCTCTAATAATTTTTGTAGAGTTTGACACATTTCCCCACACAAAATTACTTGCTCTGTGACAAGAATCATCATAACTTAATTTACCTTCACCAGTTGTTTTACTGTTAACATCATTTTTACTTTTAAGATTTTTAGCTTTAATTACCCTGCCACCCCTTCCATTATATGGAATCCCTCTTGTCTTCATTATGCCTGGCTGCCTGTCTTTTTCACTTGAATAGTTATTATTTAGTTCTTCATCACTGTCATTGCTAGCATCACTGTTTCTTTTAACATGTTCAGCTTTCATCATACCTTGACTCATTCCTCTACAACTGATTGCCCTTTTATTATAAGAGCCTGGCTGCCTGTCTTGTTTATTATTTGAGTTGTCATTTTCAATACCTTCATCAGCTATGTCCTGGATATCAATTTTTTTAATATTGTCACTTTTAGCTTTCATCATTCCATTTCCCCTGCCTCTATAACTGGTTCCTCTTACGCTAGGTGTACCAAGCTTCTTGCTTTGATCATCACTTGAACTGTAATTATCAAATTCTGCCTTTGCACTGTCATCACTATCAAAATTTTGACTATCCTCTTTTTTAACTGTACCACTTTTAGATTTCATCAATCCATTTCCCCTGCCTCTATAACTGGTTCCTCTTACGCTAGGTGTACCAAGCTTCTTGCTTTGATCATCACTTGAACTATAATTATCAAATTCTGCCTTTGCACTGTCATCACTATCAAAATTTCGACAATCATCTTTTTTAACTGTACCACTTTTAGCTTTCATTATTCCATTTCCCTTGCCTCTATAACTGGTTCCTCTTAAGTTAAACTTTACATTCTGCTTGACTTGGTCATCATTTGAGTCACTCTCAGTTTCTTCACCAGCCCTGCTATCACTAACATTATTTTTACTGACAGCTTCCTTACTTTTCACTGACCAACTGCCTCTAGAATAAAATCTTTTTGAATCAGATGTGTCATGATATATATCTTTTTCATCACTTGGGTCACTATCAATTTCATCAGTACTGTCATCACTATCAAAATTTTGCCTGTAATCAGTTTTAGCTTTCACCCTTACATTGTCCCCATCTCCATAACTGGTTTGCTCTGGGCCAGATGCACCAAGTCGCTTGTCTTGTTCATCACTTGAGTTTTCTTCATCTTGTTCATCACTTGTGTCATCAGTAGTTTTTTTTTTACTTATAGCATCTTTAGCTGTCTTAAAATCTCTTTCATCAATGCTATCATTGATGGTCATTATTTCAGTCTTTTTTTCAATTTCAGAGTGTAAAATGTGAGCATGCAAGACATCTTCAATTTTTTCTAAGCAGCCTTTGTTGTGATTACCATTACGATTATTTGAAATTTTTTTCATATCTTCATCATATTTAAATCCAATACTTACGGTTTTTTCATCACATTGCTTATTTTTATTTCCAACATGACTGTGTTCGACAGGCACTGTTTTAACATTATCAGGTAACTGTATATGATCATGAAAGTTTTTGAAGTAAGGAATAATTTTTATGTGATAGTTTTCAGATGGTAAAGGAATATGATGCTCATTTGCAAGTATTTTCTTCACAACTGCAATAAAAAAAGCAAAACTTAATATGATTTCAGCATATATAGAGTAGATGATATTTAAAAATTATGTTTTCATGTTTATCATAAATAAATGAGCTAATATAAATGAAAGAAATTGATAAAATAAACATAGATTCATTAAAAAAAAGAGAACTGTATCTAGACTCTAGAAGACTGAGATTGTTGTACAGGGATAACTTTGTTTTACTATCATTTTGAATGGGTGCTCTAAAGATTAGTGAGGGGGGGGGGGGCTTAAAAGTAAAAAAAAAATATACACACACCTTTTATTATAAAAAAAATGTAGAGCTTTAATTAAACTTTGTTCATTACTTCATCAGTTAATAGCATTTTTATTACACTATAATGCACTAATATTAAAGAAACATGCTTTCGCCCCAGGATCCCCTCCCCCTAATTTTAATGTTATTTTTTACAAAGCCATTTTGGCCAGCGGGTGATGCAACATATACAAAAAATTTCAAACTGATATCGGGGAAAATTAATACAAAATAGAAAGAAAAAAATCATTTTTAGCCATAAAAATCAGTCCTAGTAAGAATCGGACAATCTTTATGAAACAAGTGAAATCAAAAAAAAATTTTTTGTCTATGTTTGTTTTAATTTCTTAGTCATTAATCTAAAGAGCACACCAAGATCTGACTACATGATGAGTTGATTAGTCTTAACAGCATGGAATCAAATCTGAGTATTTGGAAGACTCAGGACATAATAGATATCATGCATGTAAAGTTATACCTCAACTATTCAGACAATAAATCTTAAAAACCTCAACAATCTCTTCTTCTTTACTTATAAACACCCATTTTTACCGTGCTTCAAGTCTATTCTTCATTAGAAACTTTTTAAAACACTAATTGAACTATATTTGATTTAGCTATGTTTTTATTGCATTTTGTAAAAAAAGATACCCTTGTGCAAATCCTAAAAATAATTACCTTCAAAGTTCTTTTCAGAAAAATACACAATTGCTACATTATATGAAAAACACAAATGACACTCATTGATAACATCTGAACAATCAGCAAATGTGACCTCTAGATACATTTCTAAGAATTCCTTTTCCAGTTTAGAGAAGTCAATATCTGTCACAACAACTGCTGGCATCAGACATGCTTCTGACAAAATAACTTCTTGATTTTCTATAATTTCCTTCTTTATAATTTCAGCTGCAGATGTAAAATCTAGTTACAAAAAAAAACGGAAGTAAGAATATGGTAGATAACTGTGATAAAGAAATTTTAATTAAGGTAAAAAAAAAAATGAGAAGTAAAATTAATTACTGTACCAGTGAAAAATCCAAAAATTTTAAGAAACAATTTTCATATATATACAGTTAGATTATAGATTAACAGGGTGGCACAGAGGCAGACATCAAATCAAGAGCAGCTTTTATGCAGCTAAAGAATATTTGGACCTCCAGCATTTTGGAAAGGACCTGCCTGTACTCAGTTTTTGCCAACTCTTTGCTGAAGAAGAAATCAGAAAGATGGGATGAGGTTGGATAGGACTTACCCAACGCAAACCAGCAAGGCAGGGACTGAAGTGGAATCACCAAGTTAAAAGGAAATAGCCCCAGACACACCTGGTGGTGAGACCTAGAAGCTAACACCACAAAGATGGGAAACACCGGGAACCAGATAGAAAGAATGGACAGCGATGATGATGAATTAATTTAGACATCATAAAAGAGAATAGGTGTAAAAGACTTATTTTGGATATGTATGATGTATTAGTCTGTATGAAGAGGTTAGAAGATATAAAATGAGAGTTGACATAATAAAGGTGTCTGTAATGGTATGATGAGAAACCCTGAGCTATAAAGATTTATGGCTTTCTGTATTTACTTTAGCCACCATAAAGTTGAATATATGTGAACTTTATTTATATACAATATCATGAGACACCAACCTTTTAAGTCATATTTTAACACCACTAAAGCTCTTCCTGGAATATATGGGAAGATAATTACATCATCAACGTCTATGTCTAAACTGCCTTCAATATATTCTTTAACTAAAAGTCGATCATACTTAAGAGGCAAATTCTGTTAAGAAAGAGAAATTAACACATATAAACATTAAATTAAATATATACACATTTGAAAACTTAAATATAGATTTTTCAATAGAAAAATATTCATAATATTAAAAAAGAAGTTAAAACAAAGAACCCACTAATAAAAAGTAAGGTGTTGGAATTAATAAATAATTATTAGTTTTTGATAATCTAAACTTCAAATTCACTTATTCCGAAAATTAAACATAGATAAAGTCTTTAATTTTTCTATCCCTACCTATTACAATGGAATGCCAGTTTTCAATTAGTCTTATTTCTAACCTCCTATCTAATTAGGTAAATTTATTCCTCTAAATTATCCCTAGGTGAAAGTGAATGCAATGAATCTCTCCCCTCACTGTAAATCATTTGTTAACCAGCTGGTCTCACCTAATCGCATGTGTAGCTAAATAATTATATTGAAACAATGTCAAGAGACCTATGGTTCAGTATGACAATGGAATTCATCTAAACATCACAGTGGTCCCAAGATTATTCTGTGATTTGGTGAATTTTTCAACTTTTTGCTTATGTAAGTCAGTTTTGAGCAAGTTTTATAAGCTGAAATTGTGGGTTTTCAGATTCTTCAAAAAATGTTTTCAATGGCCATATTTTAAAAACTGGCAAACCAGGTAATACATTTTACTGTGCAGAGCAAATAAGCAGAGGGAGCCAGACAAAACGCAGGGGGGCCCAGCCCTCTGGCCCCCCTGCAAGCTACAGGCCTGCTATGAGGCAACATTTTAGGAGTCTGTCTCACCAGTTTATAGGCCATAGAAGAAATATGTTAATTATAATCTATTATTGCATCTATTATTGAGTGGAATGGCTGATCCTAATACGTGTAATGAAGAAGAGTATTAAACATTGTTGAGTCTCTCTATCTTAGTTTTAGGGACAGTACATATTTTTTTATTGACAGTATAGCTAAAAAATTTAGACAAAAAAATCTGGATTCTGTTGTCTAGGCATAAAAGTTTTGCTGTTAGTCTAAGCCAAAAAGTACTGCAGATTTCGCACCTGTAAAGTAATAGGGGTGCTGAGGCGAATAGCCCACAATGGGGCCCAATCTAGCAATAGCAATGTCACTGTGGATATCAGAAAAATATTAAAACAACTAACCTGCAAAATAATTTTTTTTCTATCAAGCTGTTCTGATGTCTGATCTGCCATTGATTATTCTGAAAAAAATGTTCAGCAGTGTAACAAGTGCCTTATAAAAATGTACTATTGGACTTGACTAAGTCAAGCTTGTATTAACTTGTTAAATTAAGAAATAAATATCATTAATGACAGTCAATGATTGGTATTAAGAGTTCGGTAACATTTTATTTTAGAGACAGAAATGATTTTACTTTCCGATATTTCACGGGGAAAAATCAACAAAATTGGATTAACAGCTTATTAAGAAGTCTGGTCAACGGGATTTCCCATTGCATTGGTCGCATTGACTGTTAAAAAGCCAACAGATAAGATTAAAAATATACCAATAATTTTATTTTAAACAGAAATCAATGGACTCAATGGTCAAATTGTTTTTTTTTTAATTAGAAGAGCACAAGTCGCTAACAAGTCTTACTTGTAAATATTTCACTTACACTTTCAAGTTGTGTTTTCTTCTTTCGCTTTTCTCAGAATTTTTTTTTACCATTTCGGTCATTAAAAAAAACAATCGCAGTATTAATCTCTGACTATATTATTTTTTTTTTTCGAATTTTCGAGTTGGAAACAAATTTGAAATAAGTAGACTATGAAGTCAACTAGATATCACCACCAACTTTTTCCCTAAATAATTAGTGTAAAAAATTAATCAAAATTTATATTTAATATATAAGCCTATTATTATATACTACTACTAAATAAATAATAGGCTAAATATAGACAATGGAAAGATCGAAATCCCACAAAATTTAACCCAATAAGGACTTTTATTCATTGCCTAATTAGCGTTTGTAACAAACAGGGTGGACTCTTAAAATTACTACCCTTTAGGTCTCAGTACCAAAATGTATACAAATACGGCAGATGGAATATTAAGTGTCACCCCCCCCCCCCAACCACCACCAGTTGTCTGAATCCTCACTGCCATAGCTTTCATTTTGTCTTTACTTAGATTACAAACAGTCAGGCCTGCCAGAAGGAAGAGCAGTTATTACTATTATTTCATTATTACTAAAAATATTTATAATGATTCATTTTATTGCGGATAAATATTGATTATTATGCCGGAGAGTCAGTAGCATAGGAAGGGTAGTGCAGCTTGTGTCAAGCAGCACAGGGATCAGAACTAGAGGCGGCGCCGAAATAGAAAATTTTCTGTCTCTTTACCAGACACAGGCAATCTACGGCCCGCGGGTCATGTACCAGGGCTCGATTTACCGCCGGGGATAATCCCGGCACTGAGAACTGTCATCCTCGTCTCTGCTTTAGCTAATAATTCCCTGCCGGGGATGAAACCATAGACATTTAAATTATCCCTGGCTGGGTAGAATTTTTCTTTCATCCCCGGCATTGGTATCGAGCACTGTCATGTAGTACCCATAAAGTGGTGAGATATGATCAGCAGTACGTTCCCCTCCGTTCATTTACATCGATAAAGTTTACATTTGATTTATGTTAGCTCATATAAAGTATTTTAAACACTCAATCTGCTCTTGGTCCGGCCCTTCAATCAAATTTAAAAAACCAATGTGGCCCTTAGTGGTTATAAATCTACATCTGTGATCTTTCCTTATATATTTCATACTACTCAACAAAATCAAAACAACATATTGCGATTGTAAATTAAAAGGACTGGTTAGTGATATAAAACAAAAAATTGGTATGTTATGATCTGTAGGTGTTCAACTGCAGAGGTGAGGACAATTAATGGCGTACAGCCACACATATCAGCTGCAAATTGTAGTGCTAGATATCTACCATTAAGAGTATGCAAAATGCTGAAATGAAATCTTGGCAAGGGCTACAAATGTTCCAGACCTATTCTTAAAGAAGAGAGAAAGACGTGTGACAGTACATTTGTAGTAGGCCAATGATGAAGGAAGTTATCTTATACTAATATAGTAATAAAACTTGAAATGTGTAGCTGTGAGATTATATATTATTAAAGGTTTTACACTTTTCAGACCGGTGGAGGGAGGGAAGGGGGCCCCAAAAATAAATCTCACAGGGCACCTCACTTACTAGTTATAAAGATCTGCAGAAAGTGATACTGCGAGCCAAACACTGTTAGGTAATATTTGAAGGTCGGAGATGGGCTCCAGTTTTTGTTAAAGCTCGTTATTTATTGAAGAAGATTCATTGAGTTTTTTTGTATTAGTCACTTGATTTTCAATAAATAGCATTAGGGAGGCATAATTCGAAGTTTGTGATTCAAGGTTACATTTGCGAGGTAGGGATTTTATGTTTTTCCTTTTTGTTTTCATATGTTCGTATTTTAGGATGTAAAACAATTTACGTAATTTCAATAGGGAGTGATGGTTCACCAAAAATTTGACTCATGATGACACATAGGGTCTAAAAAGTGCTAAAATTAGTTGACATAATTAATGGACGATCACACAAGCAAGGTAGCATCAAGAAAATCTCGTCCTCCTTAAAATCTCTGACAATTCATGAAAAGGGAATAGCATCGGTGAAGCAAAAGAAAAAAAATATAATAAATTTTGAAAGTGATGGGACCAACATGGCTCGCTGCCCATGACAAGTGCTTGGGTTGCTCCTCCTCCCATGGGTGAAATATTTGAGCAGCCATAATTCAAAGGACAGATAATAATTATAAGAAATAATACCAATGAAGGCATTTAGAAGACAATAAAACTAAATCAAATGGGAAAATCTAGCTCATCAACATAGTGCAAGAATGCCCAAAACAGTATGTGATTACCAAAGTCAATACGCCCATAGAGAATGAAGTTAACAATTAGCTTTTAAAGACTTTATGATTATGCGAAAATTTAAAGTTAATGTAACATGGAGAGTAACTTTCTAAAGTTAAATATTTATTTCTTATATATACATATTATAGAAACTTATTTCTTTTTAGCAACAAAAAAAAAACCCAATAAAAAAGTGATTTTTATTAAAATGCATATTTTTATAATGTTAATGTACATGAATAACTTGTTTTTAAAAAGTCTATATAATTTATATACATTATCTCATATATTCTGATATATACTTGATTATTACTCACCATATCAACTACTTGTAATACACATAATCTTTTAATATAAAAATTCAAGATAAAAGTATTTAACAATAATAAATCAGTCACTAAAAGCATTTAGATGACTGGTGGGGGAAAAAATGCTAAATTAATTTTTATATTTGGCCATATAAGTCATCAGACAATGATTTAACTGGAAGAAGATGGGTAAGACCAGAATTAGGGACGTCTCAAAGACCAGGCCCAACTGAGAACCTGCCCAGAGTTAAAGACCCCCATGCCATTTTAACCATTTATATTTTTTTTTAGTGGTCGCTATATGGTTTCCAACCAGTAGTTTTGGAAGGGTCAACAGGTCAGAAAGAGCCAAATAAAAACATAGAAGAGGACATTACTGTCATTTAAAGGAATTGTTAAAAAATATTCCAAAAAATAGTCTGTATCACACATCCAAGCTTAAAAAACACAAAAACAAAATACTTATATCATCTGAGGGAGGCCTATAAATATCAAATGTATTGGGTCAAAACATTTTGGTAATACAAATAACATAATTGGTGTGAATTCTTAATAAATCTATCTGATGTAATTTTCAGTCTATGTATAACTTTAACAGAGGACACAGGGATAACAGACACAGCACATACTTCTTAAGGTGTATCAAAATTGAATAATTGTTATTATAAAACAAGGAATAACATAGCTTCATTCTATTCAATAACACAGATTTTTATTGCACACAATCAAAAAATATATGTCACATGATGTGTATGTAAATATGTATGCTTGGTTTACATGCAAGGTTGCATTAAAGTAGAATTGGTAAGATTATTGGGTTTGTGAATGTTACCATGAAACATGAGGGTGTGCAAGTGTGAAACTAGAAGGGTAATGGAGGGCAGTAGTTGGATACCTCTGGTTGTGTTTAAGCTGAAGGAATAGCTCGGTAGTGCTTTACTGCTTTTGCAATTATGTAGACAATGTATTCATGTCAGTAATTAAAGGACTAATGTATTTAATTATACCATGTGTTTGTGACTTTTTTAAGTGCAATCGGTACATGATAGTTATATTTGCTAACCTATGGGACATTTGCCACACCCCATCCAACCCTAAACATTCGGTTTTAGTCACTATCAGTTATTTACTGTGTGACAATATACTAGTTTCAATCAAAAAATGAAAATCACATTTGAGCTCATTTGTTTCATTTTATGATCTTTGGTAAGTGATGACATATTCAGGATAACAGTGGTTTGTTTCATACACAACAAATTCTCTAAACAACCATCCCCCATCTCCCATCACAGAGTCAAACTGTGGGTCAGTACATTTACATTTGTCATCCAAACATTTCATACACGGAGGTCGAGATAATTTCCTGCCACCTTAAGGATGAGAAAAAAAAATTTTACTTTATTAACATATGACAAGCCTCCAATGAGTTTAAAATTTCCCTAAGATTCTTAACATTGAAAGAAAAAACCCATTAAATACAACATACTCTATAAGTCTTAATAAGACAAAGGGGCAGGTCAGATAAATAAAAATACTTTCTTTTTATCCCAAACAGAGTGTAAAGATGAGATGAAATTTCTTAGATCCTATAAACCACTAACGGGATGGTATATATGGTGCCCTTCTTTCACCCCCACCATAGCTGATGGTACAATGGCTATGGATATTGCGGGGACTTAAGCCATGACCTGAAATATCCATTGGTCCTCACCGGAGATCTAACCTGGGACCTTAAGGTCATCAGTTGAGCGCTTTACCACCTGACCATCTGCCCCTTAACAGTAACAATTTATGACTCTAATAGTCTGATAGTCCAAACGGCAGTCTGTTCAAACCTATCTCCAATAAGGCTTTATCATGGTTCTTAAATTGCTTGATTCCATATGCAATTTAATGTGGTAAAAACTTCTTTAAGATATCTTGAAATTTTCTTATGTTGGAAGTTTGTAATGTTTCCTACAGAGAGCTATATATAGTGGTTGTGGGTCAATGGAGACTTTTTACAATCCATCTGCTACCTCCACCATCACGATTTGGCTGAAACAATCTGTCAGCTCCTAATAGGTTTCAGTGTTTGACTTTCTCTTTCAAAGCAAACGGTTATGTCAACGCGGTAATACTTTTAGTTTGACTTTGGGGTCTACCTTTAATGACACTGTCTTAAGGTCCCCTACAAATTATGACTCACTTACTGTGACCCTGGCTATGAACTCTCCCCTATTTACTTTCACCAATACAAGTGTCAGAACTGTCTAGAACCTAAAAGGAGTGAGAGCTCGTACTCTGCTACTGTGAAGTCAACATGATGCTCTTTGTCCGATCTTGGGGTTTTGATGAATGCAAATGCCACAAAATAACAATACATGTGGGCTTAGCTAGTATTGCAGAAATATAACTACCTCGCATTTACAATATTTTTTATTGAATAATCTCAGTGCATTACATTTGACATGATAATTAGACTTTACAAGTTGTAATAATGCATGCTAATACACTTGATTAAATAATTACCATGTTTTCACAACACACATTAATTAAAAACTCACTGAATCCCACTTTGGGAGCTAATGGTTTATGTATTGTCAGAAGTTTTTAAAAAATAAACAGAAATTAAATTTCTAACATATATGTTTACCTCTGTTAGTCACATATTTGTTATTCTTGTCACAGATATACACATTTCCAAGTAGAACTCGAACGAGAATTAATTTCAAATTTGAACCGTTTTGTAATCTTTTATTTCTAGAGTCTGAAAATTGATCAAAAGAAAATATATGTAATGCATAGACCCTTTATGAAAATAAAAAAGTGACATTTTCATAGCAATTCAAAGTTTACAAGTCCCACTCACAGTCCCACCTCAGCTTCTCAAATATCCAGATAACCACTATGATAAATCTATCAAAGGTTATTACATTTATGAACAAAAATCAAATTCAAATTTATTTTATCTTAACACAGTTCTAAAAAAATACACAAAGATAATGACAAGAATTATACGAAATGTGGGAAAAAATGCTATAATAAAGCAATTATAATCTTGAAAAGAAATAGACTGTGGCCCAGTAGCAAAAAATAATCAATTAAAAAATAAAGATCCCAAAAAAAAAATGAAGGAGCGAAATGAAGGATTCTACATTTAAAAATGTATAAAATCATTAATATATACATTTTCAAATCTACTGCCTAAAACTTTGGACTAACCTGTATATTGATCTGACTTTGTTGATTTTTCAGCGGCATAAACACCTCTGCCAAACATGGCCTCATCACTAGCTAACTTAGGATCAATGCCTTTGTGTATAATAGCATCAATTGTGTCTGCCTTAGCTCCATGGAATAAATACTGTTCATTGACCTCATAATATAATTCTTGTTTCATGGCATCACTGAGGTATTTGGAAGTCTCTACTCGTCCGTTTGAGCCAGGTAATTTTCCAATATCAGGACATATATGTCTCATGTTTACCATTCTTTTAAAAAGTCTTTTTCTTTGGTCACGATAAACTTCAAATAATTCCATGTTTTCAACCCTCTGAACATTAACAACTTTAATAGCACGATGATTCAGTCCAACAGCATCAATGCCTTGACCAACAAGTTGGGGCTCAAAAGTTTTCATCACTAAATTTGTCACTGCATCTTTTGTTTCTTTGTCAACATTGACTAGAAGTTTTCTCATCTTTGGTTTCTTGCTAAACAATGACTTAAAACTTTCTAAGAAAGTTTTGCTTTCATTAAGACTCCAGTAAGATGGAAATAGCTCATCACTCTCACTGGCATACCTCATGAATTCTATGGTTCCTCTCTTTGGAGCTTTGCTGGAATACATTCTTCTCTTAGGCAAGTGACTGGAAAGTTCCTCAAACTCGTCCTGAATAAACCTGATCATTTGATTCACAGCTTCTTTTTCTCCTTTTAAAATAAATCCAACATGTTTTGTTTTTGAATGAGTTCTTTCCACCCACACAAATAATTTTTTGGCATTTTCAATAATTTTCTTTCTAGACTTTCCGGGCCAGTATTTTAAAATGTCTTGCTTGAAATGATCTGTGTGGAGACATTTCTCTGTGATTTCTTTTTTTATTTGTTTAATTAATGAGTGAATGTTTTCACCATTATGTGTCATTATACTAATGTCAGTAGTGCTCTGACTTTTATCTCCATTGGAATTATCTATTATCAATACATCATCCTCATCACTGCTATCATCACTGCTTTCCTCAGAGGTATCCGATGATGCATTGTTGTTAGCTTGTAGAGGTAGTTGTGAACGTTTAAAACATGAGGATCCTAGTCGACCTAATTCATTAAATATACTTGGTTCAGGTGCAAGTATAACAACTTTTTGAAGAAAATTTCCAATATTCAAACTCTTTATTGCATTAATCATTGATTGGGCAAAATTAGAAGGGGGGAACTTAAACATTTTACCACAGCCTAAAGCAGGAAATGAAACAGTCTTAGCACCCAGCAGTCTTGCTTGATTGAAAACTTCCTGAATAGAGGAACTTAACTTGGCATCTGAATTATTTGGATCCCAAGGCTCAAGAATAACATGACACACTGCTAAACATGAAATACCTTTAGGGCCTTTTACAGTTACCACTGAATTGTTAAAGTTTTGTGCAAAACTTGCTTTTACCTCTCTCCAGTGAGATCTGCATTTATGATTAAACGATATTCCAGTTCTTGTTTTTCTCAAATCCAGATCACGTGCCAAAACTGATACCAATATGTCTGATCTTTCCCTGACAATATCTCCATATGGTTTAATGACTAACTGGCAAGTGCTGCTTACATCAAAAATAATTTTTTGGGAAGAACTTTCTCGTTCTGCTGCTGATGTTTTAATAGTCTGTGGATCACTGGGAAGTGACTTTTTAGAATTTTTAGGCAATTTACTTTTCTTAGTGGCCTTAGAAGTCAAGTTGAATGAGGAAAGATTACTGACATCAATAAGACATTTGTGTTTATACTTATACTTATCCACAACATCTTTCAAGCTCCCTGACTGAAAACTTTTACATATAAGAAAAACCTCATGTTGTTGTTTGAATTCATTGGTAAGATTCATTGGGTAACATTTTATTTCACCTTTCAGCTTTTCCAGCTCATGAGAAACTTGATTTGTCTCTTCTCTACTTCCTTGAAATTTAATAGCTATTTGGTTTTCTGTGATTGTTTCACGATTAATTTTAACAGGCCTCAGTATACTAAAAATCTGTTCTTTAAGGCATGAATAGAAATATTTAGCCCAAGGCTTTCCAACATCAAAAGATTTTTCATATATTCCAAATTCTTGTAGAAAATGTTCAACATCTTTTCTTGCTAACATCACATCATCTCTGATTCCTTGAATTTCAAACTCAGCATTTTGAGAGTTCCAGTTAATTTTAATTAAATATCTTAATTCTATTGATTTTATCCATTTGATTCTTTCAGCTGGGATATCAGTTTTACCTTTGATAATTTCTGTATGTCCAAATTTTTCTTTAACAGCTTTACCTGCTTCATTGAATGCAATGTCATTAAGTGCAGTTATTTTCACACCATCTGCATCAAGCTCCAAAAATGCTTTTTGAAAGTCTGATGAGGTGAAATTAGACAGAATATGTTTTCCCATCTCCGTAGATAAAATATTTCTCACTTCATCACTTACATTAATGGTATCTACTTTAATTTCTCTTAGTTTTAACATAATATCAACTTGACATTTCTGGACAGCCTGACTAGGCCCTCTTATCACAGCAACGTTCTGGTCAGTGTCGTAATTAACTTCACATCTATCAAGAGCTTTCATGTAAGACTTTAATAATTTGGCCTGCAATGGTGTCATTTCTAATTTCTGAATTACATTGCATTCGGGTATATTTTCTTCTGATAGTTTCATCTGGACAGAAAAATTAACATCAGATTGAGTCCTGCTATTGAAGCCGTCAGTTCTGAGATGTGTTGATAATTCTGAACAATGTTTTTCTTCTCTGGATTTTGATGATGTCCTATGATATGGTTTTTTATAGTTTATATTTTTTTTTTTCATTTGTTTATCTCCTTGACCAGTTGATGAAAGCTGCTTGCATGGTAAATTGTAGGTCTTGATTTCTGTATCTTGACTGCTGATGTTATCTGGAAGTAATGTGTTCCTTTCGTGATAAGCTTTAGTCAATGAGCCTCTGACTCTGTGATTGTGCCTTCCACCATGAGCACCCCTTATTCTATAAGAAGAATTCTTATTATGGTTACTGCTCTGATGGTTTGATCGCATTTTTGCTGTGTTACCTCTGAAGTGGTCACTGCCTGTAAAAATACTTCTCTCCTGAAAATTATATTCATTGTCTTCACCAGGTTCTAATTTCACCCTCATGTTGTGACCAGAGTGTACTGCATCATAATTCTCATCATTAGGATCACGGAAATCATCAGCAATAAAGTTTAGATCCGTATTTCCTTGCTGTGATTTTCGCTTAAAGTGATAAATGTTCTTACTTCTGCTAAAACCTCCAGCATTATCTCTTAATTTATGATTTGGTAAGTCTACTCTACTTCCTCTACTTCTGGGGTTGACTCCTCTAGTGTTAAAAGGAAAATGTCGCTTATCAATTTTTTCACTATTGCTGAAGTGGCCTTCATCACTACTTTGATCATCCCCATGGTCATTAGCATTATTATCATCAAGATCATTTTTTGAAGATTCTGTTTGCTTCTTGATATTACCTCTTCCTCTAGAAACAAGATTTTTTTGTCTTGACTGAAAATCTTCCTTATGTTCATCATCACTGGCTCTGTCACTGTTATTTTCTTCAGAAGATTCGACTTCATTGTATTGCACAACAGGTTTAGATAGTGGAAAACTTCTACCCATTCCTCTATATCTTGTACTACTTAAGGTATTTTTGTCACTTTTATCACTGTAGTTATCAGCCTCTACTACATTTACTTGTTCCAGTGAGACAAGCTCAGATTCATCCTCTAAGCTGCTGTCATCTTCAGATTTCTGTTGTTGCATGGTCTCTGATCCAGAACTGTGATCATTTTCACTTTCACTGCTTATGTTGCTTTCTTCAGCAGTGTTATTGCTCTCAACTTCAATTGCACTACTGGTCTCGTTGTCTGAAAGATCATCATTGTTGAGTGTAATTCCCTGTGCGGGACTCACAGCAACCATGGGCACATGATTGATGTGATCATGAAAGTTAGCAAAGAATGGTTGAATTTTAATGTGGTAGTTTTCAGCTGGTAAGGCAATATGATCTTCAGTAGTCAGTATTTTATTCACAACTGAAATAGAAATAAAAAAAAAAATGTATAGAATACATGTATTTGTTTCTATATTTTAAAATGCATAACATTTTGTAGAACAATATTTATATTTATATATATATATATCAATTGCCTCACAAATACATTTAGTATTTATTTAAAAAAAAACCACATGAGAAAATTTCTTTTTATTCTTATAACCACAAAGAGAAATAATGACAAAGCTGTGTATAATTATTTTAGCAGAATAAGGGATATTTTTAGATAACTGATAAATGTAAATTTTGGTTTTAGTGCTATTATAATTATTAACTCAAAATCGGAATTAGCCTCCTTTGTTAAAAATATTGTTAAAAATAGCTATTAAATGAATAGCAATAGTAAAAAAGTCATTTTTGATTTAAGAAAATGAAATATTAATATATTGTTATATGTAATTACCTTCTTGATGATTACTTAGAAAATGTACAGCTGCTACATTGAGTGAAGGCCAAGTCTCACATTTATGAATAATGTCTTCACTGTCAGCAAATGTAAATTCCAGATAATGTTTCAAGAATTCTTCTTCCAACATACTGAAATCAATATCTGTCACAATAATCGCTTGTTTCCTAAAAGTTCTTGATAAGACTATTTCCTGAGACTCTATCTTTTCCATTTTCAACTTTTCAGCTGCAGAATCGAAATCTGACAAAACAAAAGTTAATTCTTAGCTCTTGTAAGAAATATAAACAATAGTTTCATGAAGTAAATACAGCGCCTGTTGAACAGGACTTTGATGGCCCTAATTGTTAGCAACACCAATCAATTTAACCAAGAGCAAGCCATTATTTTAAAGCTTATTACATTTCAAAATAAATGGATACATTTATGATATTAATCATTCATGTGTTTAGCTTACTGAAAAATTACGCACTGAATAGGTCTACACATTTATTAAAAAATATATACTATATATATACTATAGAAAATATTGATTCAATAAATTTTTTTTTAACTTTTGAATTTACTTTGTTTTTAAATAATTAATATTCCTCTTGAAATTTCAAAACCAAGTTTAAAGGTTAAAATACAAATCATGTGTCTTAATCTGAAAGCTAATAACAATATCATACAGTGGTCTTTTTATTTGAATTGATAGTTATAACAACTTCTCAGAGAAAAAGTAGTAGCTATGCTTTTATTATATACTAACTTGACAACGGATGTTTAAATATCACCAGGACTCTTCTGTGAATATAAGGAAGGGTTAGAATTTTTTCCACATCTTCATCTAAGGTACCCTCAACATAGTCTTTGATAATTATTCCATCATATGCATCAGGCATATTCTTTAAATAAAAGGCAGTTTAAAAAAGTTAGAGTTAGTTGTAAAAAAAAAAAAAAATATTTATTATAGAACATAAATACATTTTCATTATATTTGAATAGTGATTAAACAATTAAACTGAATTGACCAATTTAAATTTTAATAAAACATTAAAAAGTAATTTAACACTTCTTTTATGTGAGAGTTTTGTGTGTGTGTGGAGGTTATGTTTAAAGAATATCATACAAAACCAATAGGTCTATGATGTTACCTCTAATACAAATATTCTATCATTATTCAGGATTTTACTCTGCAGATATCCACTTGCCATTATAATAGTTTTCACAAGCTATTCATGTTTCACAAAAAAGATTGAAATAAATGCTGTAAAAAAAGAGAAACAACAACATTAGTTTCACACATTTAGTTCATGCTGAATATGAAGTATGAAAATAGTCTATCAGCTATAGTGAATTCTGATAAATAATCGAATTCAACCCCTTAACATTGACTGAAAGTCTAAAATTTTAAATGGTATACACAGGTTGCCAAAGAAGAAGAAAAATTAATAATGTTTTTAAAGTATTAAATACATTTAAGTTACCTTAGCCCTTAATTAGCTTAATGGCCAATGGGGCAGATGAAGCAAAATGCCCAACTCTCTTTATTCCTCCAACTAAAATTAGGTATCCATTACAAGCTGGGTGGACATGTGGGGCTTTCAACCAACATCTACTAGAACCTGGTTCTCGCCAAGAATCAAACCCAGGACCCTATGACAGCAAAGGGTTTAATAACACACAAATCAAATCGAAGGATTGAATAGTGTTTTTTAAATTGAAGAATAGCATAAATTATTGTGCCATTTTTTATATAAACATGAGTAATCAATGAAGTAATATTTAAACCAGGGGCAACCTAAGCATTTGTTTTGAGCCTAGGACCAGTGTCAAATGCTTTGGCTAGGTTTATATAGATTGTACATAAATACTTCCATTGCAAGGCCTAGTCATAGAGCAGATGTCCTAGTTACCTCCCCCTGAAACTGATCTAAACAAAAAAAAATATATATTTGAATAGTTTCTTATTTATCATTTCTAAATAAAATTATCCATGATCTTTTCTCAAATGAATCCAGTTTGAGTTAGTCTACAACAGGGGTATGCAACCTTTCTAACCCATACGACCGCAATGAACGGTCTGTTTCAGCTAGGACGACCGCCAGACTTATTTTTATCTATGTATTTATAAAGAAAAATTTAATATATTTTCTTTTATCCCGATTTCTATTTACCACTCCTAGGATCGCAAGTGGCCGTAATGCAGCAGGTTGTAAACCCCTGATCTACAATATTAGACTATGCCGGATTGTTTGTAGGCCTACCTGTTTTGGTTTACAATAAATTATTTATTTAGCCACCCTATCGGATTATCAGATACGATAGGCTATCGTATAAAGATAATTCTCAAGGTAAATTAGAATTAGATATTTTACATTGCAGTCAGACAAGTCTAATAAATACAACTGGACTAAAACTAGTAAACAGAACTTATTGAATCAGTTACTTGTGAGTTAGTAAGCTTGTATAATTGCAGTTGACTTGAATAACTTGATTAGTAAAGTTAACAGTCTGTCATACAACGTACGGGTAGTCCTAGAATTAACAATAATTGACTTACCACACCCAGCTTTTAAAAATCAGAATCAGCTAAACTAAAAGCTATACACATTTTCCCTAGCAAGCATGATGGTTGCAGTTTCAATTTTCTTTTAAATATAATGATGTCAATTTTACTTGGAAATTACCAATAATGTATAATTAGGTATTGTGAGATTCCCGATATCACAGCATGTAGTCTTAGTCACTGTCTGGGGTGAGGGGCTCGCTTGGGGGCCTTTTTTGATGCTACTGATTAGTTATTATAAAAAAAAAAATAGAAATATTTTTAACCAGTCAAGCAGTGTATTTCTTTTTATTTACAGTGCTCGAACTTTTACCCGTAGCATTTCACGGCCGCCATGATTGTATATGACTTACCGTATATTTTTAGCGATCTATTTTTAGACGTAACACGTATGGCCTAAGGATATTTCCGACCCCCCCCCCCCCAATCCATCATATGCTGCAATAGGGGTGGGTTTACAGCTTAGCTTATTATATCTCACAGGTGAATCAGTACACACGCTAAAGATATACCCCCCTCCCGCCTATAGCCCAGTAGGAGATATAGATAAGAAAATTTCTTTTATGGTGATGATATAATATTGATATCTTTACATTTGTTTAGATAGATATGACCATTTTAAAATTATTTTCTTAATGGTAGAAGGCAATATTATATTTACACACACACACATAATCAATTGAATGAGTGAACCATCTTGTATCTAACCCTAGACCATTGTGATTTTGCGATTTGTTTGAGAATAACTGCATTAGGATAATGGCAATAACTCATCAATAAATATGCCGGTTTGAAGCTTCAGCTATGTACTTGCACCAGTGTAATTCAATCATGTACAGATTCATTCATAGAAATGTATATTATCTATGCCTGAATGAGAACTAATCATGTGAAACCATCAGATTCATGGTGGTAGTTTATAATTCAAATGGTAAACCAAGATGATCTATAGCAAACCAAGACCGCCATTGACATATAAATATCAAGTAGGAGATGGATCAGCCATTAACTCATGAAGCCACCAGAAGATATTACAATAATATCCCTGTAGTGGAACCCCCCAAGGCCAGAGAAAGGGAAGCCTGAAGACCACACAGAGAAGGTATTGAGAACAAGAAATGAACCAATGCAACCTGAAATGTTTGTGCTAAAAATACGTACCAAAAACAGGGGTGCGCTGAAGAGATATTATAGAGGCACTTTGCTTTGTGAAGAATACATGAAAGTAAGCAAGTAAGCATATGAACTTCGTAAGTTGGAAATATAATTTGAGGTAGAAGTCATAAAGTTTGATCAATAAAAAAAAGTTCAAAAAGGCAGACATATAGATGAACTTAATGTTAAAGTTGTCTCTAGAACAAAAAATATTTTCAGTTCTAAATATTTAAGACAAAGTTATATTTTTATTTATTTGATGAATGATAAAATTAAAAATAATGCTGGAATAATAATGTTTAAACATAATTTTCAAAAGGAATAGTTTAACTAATTACATATATGCCTCTACAGTATTTTTATAAATTAAGTAAAATGTAATCAATTATTAGGAAAGTGTTAATAATATTGTAAATAACATTTATATAAGTATAACAGCCTTTTAATATATCAGCACAACTGTGTCACACAATTGTCTTTTATGTATTAAGGTGGTCCATGGGGCATTTAAGGTTTCTGCTAGTTGTTTTTTCTATCTTTTTTATTTTTTAAGCTACACTAGCCATTTTTGGCACATGCATACAACATACCAATTAATGAACAAAGAAATAAAAAAAATATAAAAAAATTTATTTAAAAATGTATTTTGTGACTTTTTTGGGTAAAAAAGTGTAATTTTCAAAGAACCAATTTTTAAAATCTATTGTAGATATTGTATAATAACTTTGCACAAATGTTAATGAGTGTGTTTCAAACAAACGTCCATTTTTTTTTTGGAAATATTAAATAGAATTTTTTAATAATTTTTGTTCTTACCTACCCCCCCCCCCCCCCCCCCAAAATGCACCTTTTTCTCAAAAATGATGACTGAGTTCTGGGACACTGAAGTGAAGTACAGGTAGGGGAGTCATTATTGTTTTTAGAGACAGAGGGAGTTGGACTTTAAGTACTTTTTGTTAAATCTGAGATCTTTTAAAGAGTTCTGTCATTGTGATTTACAAACTGGCCTTACTTCAACATTAACTGCAGCTTCAGGTGAATGGCCTGAATTATTTTCAGATAAATTGTCTGTGATGAAGTTAAGCACTGAAGCAATTATTACATTAAAAAAAGGTATAAACGTTAACAGTAAGTAAGTAAAGTAAAGTTCCCTTAACCCTAACGGGCCATCGTCGCAGATGAAGTGTAGAATTCATCTGTTTCTATAACCTTGGCAAATGAAGAGGTTGTGTGGTTAGCACAATGTCCAGCCGCCTTTACTCTCCCAACTTAAAGTCAGGTACCCATTTTAAGCTGGGTGGACTTGGGGACTATCACTAGGACCTGAAAAAATCCCAAGGTTCTCACTGAGATTCGAACCCGGGACCCTCCGGTCAACAGTCGAGCGCTCTACACAACTCGATCACCTGTTAACAGATTTGATAAAACAATCAACCCCAGTCTTTTTCAGATCAAAATTATATTGTTAGTCAGATGCATTTCTATTACTCACAGGCATTACCCATTTATGACTGAAAATTACATGAAAAAGGGGTAGGTCGGAAATGTTGAGTGACATGTGGTGTAAACTATAATCTTCCATAGACCAGAAAGTTGAGAATGAGAGAGGAAATCTAAATATGTGGGGAGCACCGTTGTTAAAAGTTTTTTTTTAAATGAGTTAAACATGTACATGTATTAACAATGAAATATTTTTTCTTTAGTAAACAAGTTTTGAAAAAAAAGGTTGGTTATTAAAGAGAACTGATCAAAGTGAATTATATGAAAATTAAGTTTATTAAGTATTATACTGTCAACACTATTAAAACTGCACAAGTTAAAATGTTTCTTTTAGTGTCAAAGTTTGTAAATTAAGGACATTTTTATCTGCAAAAATATACTTCATAATACCATCTAAAGTGAGTTCACAATTGTTCCAAAAGCAGCGCTCAAAAAATATTTGTACCAGCTATGTCTAAATACCTATGAGGTGGGTTCATGTTTTGTTGAAATGTTGTAAAATTAGAAACTGTGGTAATATAATTTCAAATAAAATATAAAATTCTAGAAGCCTTTCTTTGTTTAAACTATCTAAAAAGTAATAAAATATAAAAGTAAAGCTAAAAAATCTTACTTTTGCTTAGAATATGAGGAGTGATTAGTCTGTTCAGATCACTAATATCACCACTAGCAAAACATAAAATAATATATGTACCTGAAAAAAGACTAAATTTGTTTATTTTAATTAGATTTCGACCATAAAAAGTAAATCTTAATTTGATTTTTGTGTCAACAACTAATGAGATATAGGATAAGTATTTTCATCTTCAATAAAATTATGTGAATCAGTTGCAAAGAAAAAAAGGTTTATAATACAGATGTTCTTTTTTCCAGTTTTGTAATGTTGACTCTCCAATCAGACATTTCTAGAGAAATGAACCCAAGTGAAAATATTTCAGTATTTTCAACTACAATCACTGAAGGGTTGTAATCTTTTTGAACAATTTACAATATGAACAAACATTTCTAATGATTTCCTTTTTTTTGTATGAATGAGCAGTAATAAAATTAAGAAGGAAAGACTTTGATTATTTTCTTATGTTTTCTAATTTGAACTGTTGGATAAAAATGTAAATTAAATTTTACCACCAAAGATTTGCTAAATGTAGGTCAAAAATGAATAATAAATGTATTTAAACATAATTGCATTTTTTTTTATGGAAAGCAAAAAAAAATATTTAAATTAAATTTTGATAAATAGAACACTATTCAGCTCTCATCAACCTTATGCTTGGCCACCCCTGGTTTTCACAGTGAGTAGACATTTAACATGGGGAGTGAAGAACTTGGAAGATTGTTACAAGATGCATTTAATAACCACTAAAGGTCTCTCTTGCTTCATTTAAAGACAGTAAAAATACTTATACAGTGTTACAGATTGACAGCTCATATAAGGTTTAGTAGCCTCAGTTGATGAATCTTCTCATGATATGAAAGCTAGCTGTGTTTCAGATTTTCTTAAATGTAGAGTTGTTTCAGTCAGAGGAAAAAGCCTTTCATTTCTTCTGTTTAGTGAAGGACAGCAGTTATAAGTCATTACAGAACCCCTTTTTAATAATCGCTTTCTTTCTATATAGGCTGCACTTTATTTATTTAGCCAGAATGCATGGGGAGAGCTCAGTAAATGTATGAAGAGGCAGATTTTCTTTTGATTACAGTTATTTAATGTCCTAAATACATTACAAAAACATATTTCTTAACTCTAATTGGACCTATTTAAAAAAATTTTTTATAGAGATCCCACTTCACCATCAAAATTTGGTAATTTTAATTTTTTTTTCCTTAGATACATGTTTATTTTTTAAATTTATCCTTACAAATTTGGTATTGATAAATGAGTTAAGTTGAGAGGTTTTATCTACTATGAATACATTTGAAAAATCCATACTGATGGCTGTGCAATAGAGTAGAGTGGTGAGACTTTATGTAGCTGTGTTAACAAAAGCCCCAGCAATTAGTTAACATTAGTTAAGGAACAACAGGGCAATGGAATGTGGACACTGCTAAAATACCAGCAATAGATTTTTAAGATATTTATAAACACATCTAATATACATCAATGTGCAACTAAATAAATTAATTACTGTTAAAATGAATATTTTCATAATTTTTTGTTTTATTTTTGAAGTATTAAAAAAATATTACATTAATAAATTCTTCTGTACAGAAGGCATATCTATATACCTGTGCTTCTTTAATTAAAATATGGCATTGAAACAGATATTATGTTGATATAAAATGAGTTCAATAAAAAAAGGAAACAAAGTAGAGAATAAATAATATAAAAATAAATTTGCACAAATATTGGAAAATGTTTGTCATTGGTTGAGTGATTGTTTTAATGAAATTATTACTGCTTTATCTTTAGTTCAGATGAACAAATGATTTTTTTTTTTTTTTTTAAACCGTTAACGGAAAAATGTATTTAATAATACAAACTTCATACATGTATATGTATCTAAAAATTACATGAATTTTTTTTATAATCTACAAATGTATGAAACATTCTCAACATGTTTGATTTATGTGTATTGGAATAACAAATAAGACCTATCTTTAGATTTCCTATAAGTGTAATCCACATGATAAATAGTCCATGCTCAGTTACATTATGATAGGTATCTTTTTAATGACCTTACGGCACTCAACTTGAGTCATTCATAATAATCAAAATTGAATTCACCAACACAGACTGTGATGTAACAATAAAATAAAACATTGTAAAAGTGCATATTCTGGCTTGAAAAAAGTGGCCAGAATCAATGATTTGATTGGTACAAATTAAAGCATACAAAAAAATCAAGCATAACATGAATAATAGGGGTTATTAAATGAAGTGCAATACATGTACATGTATTAACTTAGTATGTCACTTTACCCTGATTATCAGTCAGTTGTTATTCATACAACTTAACAAAATATCAATATATAATATCACTCAATTAATACTAATACAAATACATATTGTGGTGATAAAAATTGCAAAAAAAAAATGTTTTAAGTAATGATGTCATTTAAATTGAGCACAAAAAAATGTATTTCAATAATACTAGCACAAATTTGAAGGGGAGATTTAAAAGTTATAAAAAATTGAGCATGAACTAAAACTTTCCAACAAATAAGTTTATAGAAACAAATACACATTAACCTATGGTAATTGCACTAAAAAAAATCAAATAGTAAACTGTTTAAGAAGAGTTGTTAAAATAATTTTCTTAATACAGGGGAAAAAGTACATACATTAATTAGAATACCATATCCTCATTTAGACTGCTATAATTTTTTATAATTTAAAAGAGCTATAATCATTAAACCATAAAAATATGTATACATGTATATATACATAACATTAATTAAATTATCACAAAAAAGCTTAAAAAATATATGTAAAATAAGTATAACAAATTCTGTTAGCATAAACAGAGATCACAGCAGAATAAATAAAGTAAAAGGTAAATGTGAAAGGACGGATGATCATGCAGTTTAAAGCCTGCAACTTCAACATGAGAGTACCAAATTTAATCTATGGTGAGAACCATGGGATTGATTTTTCAGATCTTAGTGAAAGTTCCCTCTTTGTATTCCATGGGGCTATTCATCACCATTGCAGTATTTATCTTAAAAAAACCATCCAATAAGTAGTTCATAAGATCTTAGAGTAAACATTTAATCCTTTCAGGGACTTTACAAAAAAAGTTAATTATTGAATTCTGTTAATACACAAGTAAATAAAAAGTCAGTTTGTTATTGAAAATAACTTATTGTCAAAATGACAACTTTTTAAAAATAATTGCAATGAAAATATATGAGATGATCAACTAAGTTAATTCAAAATGTGGACATAATGCAGTAGTAAAAAATTTAATTTATTTTCCAGAAATTGCTTTTTACCATTCAAATTTTTTTTTATTTTATTGAATGACAAACATTATTTGTAAAAAATCTGAAAGTTTGAATGAGAATATTAGAATATCACAATTTCTGTTGTTTTTTTTTTTAACTTACAAAAATGTATTACACAAGTATAAAGTTATCCATTTTTATTAGGTGCAAACAAATTAAAAAAAAATAAAAATGATTGAAATATTAATATTGAAATAAAAAAATGTTTTATCAACTGGAATGTTTTAATACAACCTGCAATCTTTTTTTGTTATTTGTGCAAGATGCAGGTCTTGCTATTTTTACTCATAGATGACTGTGCTCTAGGAGACTGTATTGAAGTAGGTGTCTGCATGGAGAGTCGTGAGTCATTCTTACTTCTAGATGTGAAAGGAGTGACACTTTTAGATGCTGCCTTCTCTGTGAGATCTTTGGAAGAACTCTGCCTTTGTGGTTCAGTAGCTGGTCTTGCTTCACTATTTACTGCAGCCAATATGACATCTAAGTCAGTTGTCTGTTCTTGGGATATAAGATCCAGCACTTCAAAAAAAAAAAGAAAAACTTTAAAAAGAAAATCTATAGACTTTAGCAAGCACAGTGACAAGCTGGCCATGATGTAAATATTTGGCTCTGAAGGTTTTAAATTTCAACCATTGATTTTTATCAAGTACAGACAATGTCTGTTGAACTCATATCAGCACAAGGACAAAGTAATGGCAGCTAGGCAAAAGCTTACTACACAATCTCCTAATATACCTTAGTTACCTTATGTGAAATCTTGTAAGGTTATGCTAATGGATCTTTATTGACAAGAAGCATAATTTTAGAATTAATTATTATTGTACAATTTTAGTTTTTTAAAGTCTTAACCTACATCATGTGTTGAAGCAAACACAAATGTTCTTTCTAGCTATCTTTGTAAAAGGTATTGTTATTCTTCATTTAAATAAAAAACATTCCTTCTTTCATTAAAAAAGACAGTTAATGCAAACTATCATAGCCATATGGGAAGAGAGAGACAATAAAACTTACATGGTGGAAGTTGTACATGTGCAGCTGGACTTTTCACTTTCTTTTTCTGTTTATACACATCAGATCGCTCTAAGATATCCCTCAGCTTAATGTCTTCTTCAAAGATAACTCTGCCCACTTCATTTCTACTGGCAGTCTCTGTACTCAGTTTTGTTATTCTGGGTCCAGCAGCATGTTTTTCACACAGCCAGTATACTTTGCCAGTAGGAAGATGGCATCTAGGAAAAAAAAATTAAAATCAGTGTCGTGTTGGTAAAAAGGGTTTGAATGATATGAATAATAATAAAGAGAATTAAGTATTAAAATAAAATCTAAGTTTCAACAATCTGGCTCATAATTAGCTCACTTAGTTATAAAATATTTATTTGCATTAAAATGAAGTCAACTGAATTTTAACTACCTGGTCAACTGGCTTAAGAAATCGTGAGCTGAGTCATCCTCTATTAGTGCAGCTCTGAACGAAATGAATTTATCC
>JAGDYQ010000427.1:327272-348864 GCA_021962125.1 Bulinus truncatus | reverse complement strand
GATGTTAATCGTGTAACGCAGACTCCAGTGACACACCACTTGAAACAAATCAATGTTTGTCCTCCAAATCATCTCGATAAACTTGTCAATGCTTTAGCATTCCAGTCAATATTGACTAACAGTAATACAATGAACGATATTGATTAACAGTAATACAATGAACGATATTGATTAACAGTAATACAATGAACAATATTGATTAACAGTTAATATACAATGAACAATATTGATTAACAGTAATACAACAACGATATTGATTAACAGTAATACAATGAACGATATTGACTAACAGTAATGCTAAATGAACGATAACATTAAGTGTATATACTGTGTTTATATTTGATCAAAAATAATATATGTAAGAAATTGAATAATAGGTATTGACACTAGGGAAAAATGTTTGAGAAACGAGTCATAAAAGAAGTTATAAATTAACGTACCATTTATATGTCGCATATTTTTCAAAAAAAATGCCCAAAATGTAAAAAGATACAAAACATAGTAGAAATACTCTCTTTTCTAGTGACTCAAAAGGGAGAAATTTTACTTTTTTTTGAACTTTTTTGGGTAAGTTTTTCTTTTTCCATCATTAATATCAAGGCAAAGAAATATTTTGTGGGCTTTTCAGGGGGGGGAAATCAATTAAAGAACATGTGACAAAAAAAAAAAAAAAAAAAAAAAAAAAAAAAAAAAAAAAAAAAAAAAAAAGATTTTATAAAATAGATAAAAAAGTATACGATAGATAGACAGACAAACAGGCTGAGGGATATATAGATAATCAGATAGATAAATAAATGTATAAAAACCGCCACAGAGATAGATACAATAGCTGTGAATGTCTTACTTTATTAGTACCACACACTGTATACTCCTGTGGTACTGTGGTCTCTCAGAAACCCTCCTGGTCATTGGGTATGGAGCAGTATATCCCTCCACACAGAGTGGACTCACCCCCCCTCTGCTACTTGTAGTAGCTGTAACAACACGATGACAGAAAATTATGGCTTTAGATAATATGTGTAGCAGTGATCAAGACAACCATGTATTCATTGGACAATGTTTGTAGCAGTGTCAAGACAACCATGTATTCATTAGACAATGTTTGTAGCAGTGTCTACACAACAATGTATTCATTAAACAAAGTTTGTAGCAGTGTCAACACAACAATGTATTCATTAAACAATGTTTGTAGCAGTGTCAACACAACAATGTATTCATCAGACAAAGTTTGTAGCAGTGTCTACACAAAAATGTAATAATTAGACAAAGTTTTGTAGCAGCGTCAACACAACAATGTATTCATTAGGACAAAGTTTGTAGCAGCGTCAACACAACAATGTATTCATTGGACAAATTTTGTAGCAGCGTCAACACAACAATGTATTCATTAGACAAAGTTTGTAGCAATGTCAACACAACAATGTATTCATTAAACAAAGTTTGTAGCAGCGTCAACACAAACACAACAATGTGTTCATTAAACAATGTTTGTAGCAGCGTCAACACAACAATGTATTCATTAAACAATGTTTGTAGCAGTGTCAACACAACAATGTATTCATTAAACAATGTTTGTAACAGCGTCAACACAACAATGTATTCATTAAACAATGCAATAGTCAATAAAACAAGATATTTGAGTGGATGGGTGGGTGAATCGTTTGTTGGTTGGTTGGATAGATGGACAGACGTTAAATTTTCTAATATGTAAACTCAAAAATATGCGATATGCCAGATTTATATAATGATAGTTTAAAACTAAACATCATTAGAACAAAATTAGAATATTTATTCCAAAAGAAGTTTACAACAAGAAAAACAGGAAACTATCAATTCAGACAAAAAATCATTGAATTGAGGATCAAAATACTACAATGTTTAAACCTGAAGATCGAACGTATTTTATTGGTTTTAAGTTGTAAAGTAAAAAATGTCTAAGCTTATACCCACATTACAATAGGTGCTGCTGTTGTCCCTGAAGTTCAGTCTGCACTGAGCATCCCTGCTTAGCACCTCCGGCCCGTTGACCGTCCCCAGGGGCAGGTAGAACGTCAGTACTTGAGATTTGAGTGGGTAGGTGCAAGTTTGTCTGGGGATACAAACGAAATGGCAACAAACAGTCTAAAATCATGACACTAATTAGTACAGAGTTAATTTTTAACATCCACATCAAAGGAAAGATATCAACACAATTAAGATATTTCTTACAGACATGTAACCTATTGAGAGATTACTACACAGTTAAGATATTTCTTACAGACATGTAACCTATTGAAAGATTACAACACAGTTAACATATTTCTTACAGACATGTAACCTATTGAGAGATTACTACACAGTTAAGATATTTCTTACAGACATGTAACCTATTGAAAGATTACAACACAGTTAACATATTTCTTACAGACATATAACCTATTGAAATATTACAACACAGTTAAGATATTTCTTACAGGCATGAAACCTATTGAAAGATTACAACACAGTTAAGATATTTCTTACAGAAATGTAACCTATTGAAAGATTACAACACAGTTAAGATATTTCTTACAGACATATAACCTATTGAAATATTACAACACAGTTAAGATATTTCTTACAGGCATGAAACCTATTGAAAGATTACAACACAGTTAAGATATTTCTTACAGAAATGTAACCTATTGAAAGATTACAACACAGTTAAGATATTTCTTACAGACATGAAACCTATTGAGAGAATACAACAGAGTTAAGATATTTCTTACAGACATGTAACCTATTGAAAGATTACAACACAGTTAAGATATTTCTTACAGACATGAAACCTATTGAAAGATTACAACACAGACATATTATAACAAGTTTAACTCTAACAATGTAGGCAACCATTAAATCACTTACGTGCTGAGATAGTTTTTAAAAGCTTTAATTGAACATTGGGAGAACTTCCACGGGTTACCAGCATTGCCCGCCCTGACTGGGGTCTGGAACACAGTGGACATGATGAACTGATTGTCATCGGTACAGACTGAGCTCGTCTCAGCGTCATGGCTGGCAGACAGACTGAATTAAGATACGAACAATATTAAATGGTAATTAGATAACAGGAAATCATCCAACAAAAAAATAGATATGACTTGCCACATTATTGATATGATGATCCCCTCAGAAAGAAACACGCCCACAAACACGCACACAAACACGCCCACAAACACGCCCACAAACACTCAGAAATGTAGTCAAAAGACAGAAATAGAGGTCGAGAGAAGGTGGAGAATGAGAACTACAATCTGTTTCCGTTTTTGTGGGGAATAAACCCCCCCCCCCACACACACACGCACCCCCACCACCACCGTACATGTTGTCTTAGGGGAGCTGTGTGTCATTTAAAAAGATCTAGACAGCATTATCGATAAACGGCCAAGAAATTACCAAGTATGTAAACTTCACAAGTCCACACAATGAGAATGGCTCTCTATTTAAAATTCATTTAAAATATATTCATAGGCTTCTTAGGTCCATAACGCAAGACAGGTGACTGAACCTGCGAACAGAGATATAGTTGCCTATGCACACATTAGATAGACCAGGTGGCTGTGCCTACGAACAGAAATATAATTGCCTCCACACACTTAACAAATAATCTGATGTTTACTAACATTTTCGTATTTTCCACGGGGGATTTAGAGGCAAATATACAAGTGAACATTTTTGTTTAATATCACGTTTTACAGACTTTTTATTTTCACGTTTCGAGCCATTTATAAACCTTTTTGATAATAATGTTATCATGAAACACCAGATAGAAGAGTGATATATATATATATATATATATAGTCTGGAAAGTAAGCTGACCTACCTGTGACCTAATTCATGGGCAGCTACGCCCCCTACCGTGCCGTCGAAGCTGTTCTCTGTGATGGACACGCCGAGGTCCGTGCAGGTGCGACCACTGTAGGCGATGCCAGCAGCGTTGTTAATATCGAACCTGGGGATGTGGTGGGGGGGGGGGGGGGTGCAGAAGGGGATAGATAGACAAAAAGAAAAAAACAAAAAACAGTAAAGCACAAGAGAGTACACTAAAGTACCGTACAATACTGTAATGTAGAATAAAGCAAAGTAACGCAATCGAAATGTAAAAATAGTTGTGTTAATCGTTATGTCATCTTTAGGATTTAATTTTAGTCTATATTTATGTCAAACGTTGTCATCGTTTCATCTCTGGTGATTGACAACACCTGAAGGCAATGAAAATAAAGATACCGAACAATGACGAATAGGAGGTATGGTAATTGTAGACATTAAAAATCTAATTCGTCATTCAAATACATAAGATATTAGAGGGATTACTGATTTTGATAACGTTAGCCAATTTGGAAACGGGGCGGTTGGGGGACAGAGTTGTATGTGTGTTGGGAGGATCCAGGTAAGGAAGGAGGGTTCAGGGTTGATTTTTGGATGGATGGATGGATGATTTCATGGATGGATGGATGGATGATTGCATGGATGGATGGACAAATGGATGGATGAATGGATGGATGGTTGAATGGATGGATGAATGGATGGATGGATAAATGAATGGATGGATGGATGAATGGATGGATAGATGAATGGATGGAAGGATGGATGGATGGGTGGATGAATGAATGGATGGAAGGAAGGATGGATGGATGGATGGATAGATGATTGCAGGGAAGTTAGGGGATTTGGGAAATGAACGGTAGGGTTAGGTTTAGGGCTAGCAATGGTGTCGGACATAAGAAATAAAAGTTTCAGGTGCCTCCTTGACATCCCGAACGACACAGGGTGTACAGCTAGTGTGTACCGCTAGTGTGTACAGCTAGTGTGTACAGCTAGTGTGTACAGCTAGTGTGTGCAGCTAGTGTGTACAGCTAGGGTGTACAGCTAGAGTGTACCGCTAGTGTGTAAGCTAGTGTGTACAGCTAGTGTGTAAGCTAGGGTGTACAGCTAGAGTGTACAGCTAGTGTGTACAGCTAGTGTGTACAGCTAGTGTGAACGGCTAGTGTGTACGGCTAGTGTGTACAGCTAATGTGTACAGTTAGTGTGTAAGCTAGTGTGTGCAGCTCGTGTGTGCAGCTCGTGTGTGCAGCTCGTGTGTGCAGCACGTGTGTGCAGCTCGTGTGTACAGCTAGTGTGTACAGCTAGTGTGTACAGCTAGTGTGTGAGCTAGTGTGTAAGCTAGTGTGTAAGCTAGTGTGGAAGCTAGTGTGGAAGCTAGTGTGTACAGCTAGTGTGTACAGCTAGTGTGTACAGCTAGTGTAAGCTAGTGTGTACATATAGTGTGTATGTTTATATTATGAAGAGCGACTCCTACATTTGTTTTTCTTTTTTAATTAAAAATAAACATTCACTTATTCTGTGTTAACAGCTTGTATCTTATTTACGTTTTTAAATTGTAGTTAAATTAGTTATGGATACAATTCTTAAATATTACAACAAAAACCAGGAAAATCGACTTATCAATTATTTATGGTACTGACCCGGTAAACAGCATGTAGTGGTCACTTTTTGGTATGTTGCCCACACCTCTACACCAGGCGGCGAAACTGGACAGACCAGCCTCACCTCCAAACTTTCCGTTGGACGTGAGACTCTGGATGAAGTCATCATCAATGTCGTTCTAGGAAAACAATAGTGGATTGTATTGTCTGTAATTGTTTCGTGTGTAAATGGACAATCAGACAGATAGACACATAGACAGATTAATAGGCAGACAAATATACATACAGACAAACAAAAAGACAGCTAGGGATGTAAACGTACATATATAGGAATACATACAGTAAGACAGAAAGCCAGGCTGGACTGCAAGCATATATACAAACAGATAGTCAAACATAGGTTAGATAGTAAGATGGAGAGATGAATAGATAAACAGACAGAAATGACTGAGAGATAATAGTTCGATCGATGGATCGATAGATAGATGGACATACAGACAGGCAAAAAGAAAGATAGATATAAAAAGACAGAATGACAGGCATCATGCAGGTAGACATACTTATAAACAACAAACATACATACATAATTATATACATACATAAATATATGCATACATAAATGCATACATATGCCGAAATACAAGTGTCTATCTATGTGTCTATCTATCAATCTCTCTCTCTCTCTCCCTCTCTCTTTATATATATATATATATATATATATATATGTGTGTATAAATATATATATAAATATATATATAAATATATATATATATATATATATATATATATGTATATATACAAATATATACACACATATCCTCTATCTATATTTCCTCCTAGCCACGACATGATAGATATGTAGATATTATGGTATGTTTGAAAATGTATATGTTACAAGTTACGATCAATGTCTGCTAGTTGGTCAATTGTAGCTATTGTTTACATTGGCCGGTCATTTCAGACATTGGATGGTCAATGTGTACACCCAGCCAGTGTCGAAATTACAAATTGGGAACGTATCGTGTGAAAGTGATAACATAAATTCTATATATTTTTAACTCAGTTACATGGGAACGAATTCTCAGCACACGGAGTAATTAAAGGAAAAAAAATAGTTTTCATTATGTTATTTAATATTAAAAGAACTACAGACCTCAACTAAATCTGTTCAAGGTTAATTAAGATGTCAGCCACGCTTAGTGACTATCAGTTTGCAATGAATTTATCTTGGTTTAAAGTTCAAAAAGTTCGTTGATCAATGTTCTCTCTTTCACGCGCTACTTTCCAGATTGTCACTTTGACATTGGCCTGTCGCGCCCGGCCAATCTTTCCATTGACTAGCAAATATCTGCAACTCGCCGGCCAGTATGAAAATTGGGCCAGTTTAGCTGGCAATAGCTGCAATTGGCCAACTAGCAGACATTGCCGTAATGTATACATTTTCAAGCATACCGCAATATCCACATATCTACCATGTCGAGCCGAATCAAGCTTTACTTTTAAGAGACCATTTCTTTAAAAAGTTGGAGTCTATCAAATATCGTGAGTTTTCAGTGGAATACGTTTTACTCACTGTTAAGATTCTGATATTTGTGACCTTAGTCCGAATTGAAATGTCTGGGTCCTGGATACTCTGATATCTGATGTTGATCTTATTGGCGAAATAAAAGAAATAAACAGTTTATATCGCAAGAATATTATTGTTGTGTTTATTATTATATGAGTTGATCCACTGCATGCACCAAAACTGTTTCAATCTTAAGATTAATTGGCAGAGTTGATTCACTGCCTGCACCAAACTGTTTCAATCTTAAGATTAATTGGCATAGTTGATAAGTGGCTGCAACTGCTAAACACAGATAGATATTATAAGTGCTAAATGGAGTTAAGATAAAACAATGAAAAATTCTCAGTGAATGTGTGTATTGTGGTATATACGTACGCACAACATCACTGATGGTACACAATGACACTGATATATATGTACACAAAACATCACTGGTGGTACACAATGACACTGGGTGACATATACATTGGGACGTACAGATGTACAGGGGATTGGAACTCACCAGCTCAGCCACATACGTGTACCAGAGTTTCAGCTGGACCAGTGTGTTGGTTGGGTAAAACATGGTCCATCTGTGGAGGGGAACAGAGTTACTGATTGTCAAATAAAAATTTAGACAGAATGGCAGACAGATAGATAAATAGACTGATTGATTGAATGATTGATTAATTAGATATCTATATATCTATATATGTATAGATAAATGGATAGACATATATATAGACAGATACATAGACAGATGGATAGATAGACAGAAAGACAGATTGATAGATAAATAGAAAGACAGATAGATAGATAGATAGATAGATAGATAGATAGATAGATAGATAAATAGAAAGATAGATAGATAGACATATATATATATAGATAAATGGATAGACATATAGATAGACAGATAGATAGACAGATAGATAGATAGACAGATAGATAGATAGATAGACAGACAGACAGACAGACAGACAGACAGATAGATAGATAGATAGATAGATAGATAGATAGATAGATAGATAGATAGATAGATAGATAGATAGATAGATAGATAGATAGATAGATAGATAGATAGATAGATAGATAGATATATAGATAGATAGATAGATATATATAGATAGATAGATAGATAGATAGATAGATAGATAGATAGATAGATAGATAGATAGATAGATAGATAGATAGATAGATAGATAGATAGATAGATAGATAGATAGATAGATAGATAGATAGATATACCCTACTATGAGTCGATTTTTTAGACAGTTTAATTTGAGGCAATTAGGGAATTTGATTTATCCATCAGTTGTTATGACTTGATTGTTCATCGATTGATGCATTGATTGATTGATAGATGGCTGGTTTTTAAAACATTCTTTTAACTATTTCCGAATTATTTTCCGTTAGACGTTTTTTATAAGAAATGTTTACTTCTTTCTAGATGTCATGACCTTGACCTTAAATACCGTTTACAACTTCATCAGTATGGGGAGAGGAGTTTGCTGGTTTCAGTTGATGTTTCATTAGGTTTGGTGCTTGTCGCATGGGGTCACAGCACAATGGTTAGTGCAGGGGTCACAGCACACTGGTTAGTGCAGGGGTCACAGCACAATGGCTAGTGCAGGGGTCACAGCACAATGGTTAGTGCAGGGGTCACAGCACAATGGCTAGTGCAGGGGTCACAGCACAATGGCTAGTGCAGGGGTCACAGCACAATGGTTAGTGCAGGGGTCACAGCACAATGGCTAGTGCAGGGGTCACAGCACACTGGTTAGTGCAGGGGTCACAGCACACTGGTTAGTGCAGGGGTCACAGCACAATGGCTAGTGCAGGGGTCACAGCACAATGGTTAGTGCAGGGGTCACAGCACAATGGCTAGTGCAGGGGTCACAGCACAATGGCTAGTGCAGGGGTCACACACAATGGTTAGTGCAGGGGTCACAGCACAATGGCTAGTGCAGGGGTCACAGCACAATGGTTAGTGCAGGGGTCACAGCACAATGGTTAGTGCAGGGGTCACAGCACAATGGTTAGTGGAGGCTGGGGGAGTTGGGAGAACACAATGCAATATAGAAGACTCTGTAATGTGTATTGTAACTTCCGAAATTCGTCATTAGACATTCTTACTTTGTCCAATCAGCGAAGTCCACAACAAAGGACAGTTCTATCACGTGATTTGTGGCGGCTCGCCTGTGTCTGTGTAGACTATTGGCGTCGTTGTCATGGTTACCATGTCCCGAGTCCACACTGTCTGGTTCGGCTATATAAGACAATACAATTTAAAATAATTGTTTAATAACAAGCTTTATGTTTAAATCTGATATGTTTTTCTTTAAATATTGTAATGTTATACCCCATTCTACATGCTACAGGCTTCAGGCAGTATGAACCATTATGTTCATTGAACCGTTATGTTCATATCTATAAACTGACAGTGAAAATAACTCTTAATTAGGTACAAGTACAAAGCTATGTTGGGGCTATCACAAGTGATGGGGTATGTGGGGCGGAGAGCACAACCTGAATCATTGCTAGGTGGCCCAACATTTGGTGGTAGTGAACGTCTTTCGAAATTTATTTATAGTTTTAGTTTTTTTATTGAAAAATTCTGGAATTTTGTGGATTAGAAAGGTGCTACAATTGCAATTTTTTTACTCAGCGGTTCTACAGATTGTTGTTTTTTATTGGGGCCTGCACCATCATACGTCTGTAAGTACGTACCATCTGGTGGAATGACCTCGTCACCGTACAGTGAGACTGTCTCGTACTTAGCTTTCAGTTTCTGGACTCTGACGTCAGCTGAGTCCGAGCCATCTTTATGTTGAGCCTGATTTCTAAACAAGAAATGAAAGCTGCATTAGTATTTCAACTTCACAGCTGATTTGTTTGCTCTATTCATGGACAAAGTAATATCTCCCATCAAAATGGCTTTTATTAAACTTACAATACATTTGAGAATGACCTCGAAGAAGCACGTTGCCGTGGCTGTCTTGGAATGGAATGGACAGGCCGAAATGTAGTGAATATACTAGCAACGGGATGGTGGACGAATGGGCGTGCGGTGAACAGCGCTTGGCTGTCGACTTGATAGTCCTGCGTTCAATCGAAGTTTGAACCAAGGGATTTTTTTCCAAAGTGAAATTTGGTGTTTTGATTCGATATGTTCACCCTAACTTTGGTCAGGAACCATAACAAGATAAAAAAATGTAGCTTCAAGCACGTTATGCTAACCACACAAAACCATTTTATGCCGTGGCTTCGGAAACAAATGAATTCGACACTTCATCTTCCCTTATGGGCTGTTTAACCTACAGGATCATTTTTTTTATACTGGTAACCGAACGACAAAGAGATAAGTTGAGAGACCTATCCACTGCAGTGTCCCTGAAGTCTACCCCTCCCCACAAAACCACCACCAACAAGAACATAATTTTTTAAGTGTAAAATTGGTACATGTGCACAATAAAAGCAACTAGACATGTAAATGTTACCGGCAATTTTTGAAATCTGGCAATGTATAGAATGCCTTAATTTTTCTGGCATTGTATGAAATAATTGCTACTTCATACAATGCCGAGTTCCTGTGCGCCAAAGTATGTAACTGGCCTACATCCGTCATTTTTCCCGCCACTTATGTTGGCGGTGGAGCGTGGGTCGTCGTTTGATGATGGCGAGTGAATCACGTGAGTGTTGAACGTTATTGTAAGACAGCGTATTGCCGATACGAAAAGTTCCACTTCCACATCACAGACAATATTGCATTAATTTTTTTAACGACGTCACGGTTTATAATCCGGCTGAAAGTGATATTTTGTATTTTTAACACAAAACCATCAACATTCTATGCAGGAATTTGCAGCGCATTGCCAATGGCGGCTGCTATGAATGCAAGGAGACATGTACATAACTTAGGTCACAATGAGGACATGCACAATAAATGCAATGAGACATGTCCACGATGAATGCAACGAGACATGTGCACAATGAATTCAACGAGACATGTGCACAATGAATGCAATGAGACACAGTTTAATGAAATGTCATACAAAAAATAACTGAATATTGAATATGACTGGAAATGGTTTTAACTCCAAAGCAAGTGAGACACCTTGTTATATTGGTGGTGAGTCTGAAAAGAAGGACATGGGGGGTGGGGGTAGTTTAGTGACACTTGGAGAAGATCACACATAGCAAAGGGGGCATTTTTACAACTTGCTCTACTGTAGTTATTATTATTAAGTATTTGAGTCAACGAAACATGGTAATAGTTCATAAACATATCAGACAGCCATTCCCATTTTCTAACATATATTTTTTTGTTTCTTTTCAATTCCAGAAACTAATTGTTTATTTCAAAGAAAGTTAAAAAAAGTAGCAAAGATTATCGCTTAAGACCCACCGTCAGGTGGCGTTATCTCATCTCCATATAAGGAAATATTCTCGTGTTTCGCTTTGAGCTTATACACCTTGTGAAGTTTAGGGTCGTCTGCTCCCCTCTTGTCTCTGAGCCCCGAAGGTTGGATGTTCCACTCGATGTCAGAGTGGACGAAAGATCCATTCTAATGGAAAGTGATATTGTTAAAATTTTAGTTTAAAAAAAAAAATCAGTCAAAGCGCGTCTTTTTAATTATGAAGTAAAATTCCCTTAGCCCAAACGAGCCATCGGGGCAGACAAGGTGTAGAATTCATCTGTTACTATAACCTAGACTTATGAAGGGATTGTGTGCTTAGCACAGCACTTGAGTCATGATTACTTCCCCAAGCTTGCCGGTTCCCATTTTAAGCTGGGTGGACTTGTGGGACGACTTTGGAACTAATTTCATTTCAACGAGAATCGAACCCGTGACTCTCAGGTCAACAGTCGAGTATCTACATCAATCAGCCATCCGTCCTTCTATCTAGTTGACTCTATTGTTAAAAAAAAATGTCAACATTTGAGAATCGCTGTTGAGCTGTGACCTCGACCGTGTGATGCAGATTATGGATTCGAACCCCATGTTCACCGTGGTGCATCCACGATTATAAAACTCCTAGCATCATACCAGCATTCGTTGGAAAGACTCGTGCTTTTGGACCTTTGAAGTGAAACATAGATTAGGAGCACTTGACACAACGATCGGGAGGGTACTACAAATTTATTTCATTTTTTTAAAAATAATAACATGTCTTTCTTATGGGATATCAATATGAATTTATTTAGAGAACACTATGGAAGTCATTATTCTCCTCGAGTAGACAAAATGGAACCACAACTCTGTTGAAATGCAAATATTGTTACACAGAGTTATCTAATCGATCTAGGGTTGTGTGTTTTGTCTCTGTAAGGATGAGATGAAATCTCTTAGATCCTATAAATCACTTAAGGGGCGGTTTTTGTATGGTGCCCTTCTTTCATCCCCACAATAGCCAATTGTGCAATGGCCATGGAGGCACCACGGGAGACATAGCTGGGACTTTAGCCATGACCAGAAATATAAATTGGTCCTCACCAAAGATCGAACCAGAGACCCTAAGGTCGACATTCGAGCACTTTACCTCACGACCACCCGTACCATATCTAGGGCTGTCGTTTTTTTGACCTTGTAATGTTGGTGTAAGTGACGTAATTATTATGTGTTCCAAGCATTTATAATTTTATGTACATGTATTTAGTTTATATTCGTTTTATTGTGGGGCCCATGTGGTCAACACGGCCCTGAATCTAGAAAAGGCTCAGCGAGAACTACGACAAAAGTGGTTACGTAATACCAAGAAACAAACATTTTAATGAAATCCATTAAATGTTTATTAATAGCCGCATAGAGGGTAAGTAGAGTTTATGTGGATTGGTTTAGCGATGTGCGAGTCTTTGAGTTGAGACTGTTGCACACAGAACATTTTGTTTTTATTCCTACACCCCTTGGCCATCTCGTTTACACTTAGAGAAAATATTATCGTATTTAAAATAAAAAAGCAATAAATAAACTGTGTGAACATGTAACGTACCAGCTTATAGTGGCCGCCTTCTCGTCTGACTATCATGACTGACCAATGGTTTAGGTCTACGTACACTCCGGCATTCTGATGGAGACAAAAGTAGTTTTAAACTCGTGAGTCTGTTTTTGTTTGTTTTTTTTTGTGTATGAAAACAAGACCAGCAGATAGACAGGCCGTCTGACAAACAGACAGGCAGGTTGATTGACTGACAAACAGACAGGCAGGTTGATTGACTGACAAACAGACAGGCAGGTAGATTGACTGACAAACAGACAGGCAGGTTGATTGACTGACAAACAGACAGGCAGGTTGATTGACTGACAAACAGACAGGCAGGATGATTGACTGACAAACAGACAGGCAGGTTGATTGACCGACAAACAGACAGGCAGGATGATTGACTGACAAACGTACTGACAGACAAGCAGGTTAATTGACTGTTTTAATTAACAAAAAAATTGCATTTCCTTTCTTTCGACTCAGCAGTTAGAGATGCTTCGATCTCACCTGCAAGTGCTGGTTGGCCTCCTTCGTGCTGTCATCATCACTGGTCACTATGTTAGGTGGCGCTGACCTGCCCAGATTCAGGACCATATGATCGTCGTCATCAACGCTCATCCGTACCCCAAACTTGAGCCTGTCCGGCATGTGAAAACCCCCAGCACTTCGTTCATAACGACGCCCCTGTGCAGGTGATTCGTACAGCAACACAACATGGACGTGAGTATCTGGTGAGTTTACAAAAATAAGACTTTGATAAATTTAGTACGTGTATGATAACATCTAATTTATTATTTGTATGATAACATATAATTTAGTTAGTATATAATATCATATAATTTAGTAATTGAATGATAGCATTTAATTTAGTATTTGTATGATAACATTTAATTTAGTATTTGTATGATAACATTTTATATAGCAGGTGTTTGATGACAACATTATTATGAATTTTTTCTTAAGATTACAACAATTAATTTCCTTTTTTTAAACTGACACTTTCAACCTATTACCTGTTAGCTGTTGATATCTGCACCAAGTTGGCAGGGATAGGATAAAATGATAGGCTAACACAACCAATCATTTTGGATTTAATTAACCAAAAGGATTAAGTAGTGAACTGTGCTGTTGTCATGACAACGGGCTTGTATGAATTTCTTGTGGTTAATTTCCCAATTCTCCTTTCTTGAATTGCGCTCTCGTTTGGCGCGCTGAGTGGTGAGTTAAAAGAGTCATCAACTCAGACTCTGATTTGTTGGATTTTTTTTTTAAACTTAGAGCAATTTTGTTTAAATATCAATTGAATTATCAATGTGAATTAAATTATCAATGTCACTTATCTTTACTGAAGGAGATTAATAAATTGTAAGACTCCAGCAGGTTACTATTTCTTGATTGGGTTTGTTAGTCACGTGTTTGTGATGCATGTTACGGGTTAAAAATAAGCCGCAGTGTTATTGGCTAGAGGAACCAACCAATGGCTACCCTCCCTTTTTAGTTTCAAACTTTGGGCGGAATGACTAGGACACAACAAACAAATAGAAGACTGCATCTAAATATGAATTTATTAATAGATCAAGCAGGACACGTCATCAGTGTTCTCGAGTAGATGAGAAGGAAACGCAACTCTGTTATATTGCAAATATTGTTGAATAAAGTTATCTAACCTATTTATCGATATAAGGTTCTCGTTAATCTTTGTCGATAGAAATGCTGATTTAATTGACGAATATTTTTATAGATTTTCTGCATTTATAATTTTATGTAGATCAAATCTGATTTTATTTGTTCATTTTTATGATTATATCTTTGAAATATATGCGTGTATTGGTTGCGTAGTATTGCACCTGACTTTGTAAAATAAACATGTTATAGATGAACTAGATACAACCAAATAATTCACGTATCCTTATTCAAATCAAATATAATTATACCTTAAAAAGAACATTCTACAAATATTCTATTTTTTACAAGTCTCTGAAAGGGTGAGATGACGTATCACGTACGTCATATCAAACAACTAACGGGACAGTTATTTCAGTAGGGTGAGATGGCGTATCACTTACGTCATATCAAACAACTAACGGGACAGTTATTTCAGTAGGGTGAGATGACGTATCACTTACGTCCTATCAAACAACTAACGGGACAGTTATTTCAGTGCCCTCCTTTCATCCCCACCATGACCGACATGGAGATGTCCATGGAGGCATCTCGGAATACTTATACAGGGAGTTGAACCTTTAACCCACAGCGTGCAGATCGAGCTCGCTACCACAGCGCCACTCAGGACCTGGAAACATTCCTGTCATGGATCTCACGAGATTAACGAGCTCGGGACTAATAGGTCAACAGTCAAGCGTTCCACACCTTCAGGCCATCAGTCCCATAACCACCGTAGGTAAGTTGCTGTTTTGACCAAAAGGTATAACTTGTTCAGAAAAAAAATTATTGCCTCTCGAGCTACGCCCTTTACCCCCCCCCCAACCCACGGGGAATGAACACATTGTCTTGCAACATAATTTTTTAATGTCTGTCTTTTCGTTCTTGTAGTTTTTTTTTTTTTAATTTACGATCAGTGGATTGGAATGTAATGTGTTTTTTTTGTGTGAAATATCCGCGGGCTATTTGCCTGTAGGTGGGGGCTGTGTTTAAAAGATTATTTTTTAATTCAACATCGGAGAATTAACATCAGACAAGATCTAAAAGGACAACAATAGATGAATATTTCAACACCGTCTCTAATACATTTATCCGCAATATCGCTGGGCGCGTCTGAATAAATCGAATATTTTGAAGTTTAACATCGAAGAACTAATCAGACAATTTCCATTCAAGAACTAATCAATGCCCCTCAAAGAACTAATCAGACGATTTCGTTATAAATTAAAACCAACAAGATACATCAGAAATGCAGACAAAACTAGAATTATTTCTATACACGGTAATACAATATTCTAACCACGACTTACTGTCTGTATTGAGGCTACCCTAAACAAATCGGATGGTGACTTATACAAATTGGCCTGGATTTGTAACTTCAATTGTGTGTTGTTGATATTTTGTATGTACCAGGGTCTGCCTTGTGCCGATTCGACCGATTGCTCCAAATTGAGCCCTGCTCCTTGCCGGGAATCCGAAATTTACATTTCGAATATCACTATCAGTCATGGCTCTTGTCACAGGCTAGAGGAGGGGGGCCTCGTAAACATCCGTTAAATTGGGCCCCGCAATTCGTAAGGAAGGCCCTGAAATATACATCCTTCCAAGTTACTTTTTTTCAAATGTGTTGTCCAAGAAAACATTGTCAAATCAGAGCACCCCCCATCCCTCAGTACCGGGCCATCTCTGTCAACTGAAGCCCCAGGGACCAACCCACCATCCCCACCCATCCATCATTACCGGGCCATCTCTGTCAACTGAAGCCCCAGGGACCAACCCACCATCCCTCAGTACCGGGCCATCTCTGTCAACTGAAGCCCCAGGGACCAACCCACCATCCCCACCCATCCATCATTACCGGGCCATCTCTGTCAACTGAAGCCCCAGGGACCAACCCACCATCCCTCAGTACCGGGCCATCTCTGTCAGCTGAAGCCCCAGGGACCAACCCACCATCCCCACTCATCCATCATTACCGGGCCATCTCTGTCAACTGAAGCCCCAGGGACCAACCCCACCATCCCTCAGTACCCGGGCCATCTCTGTCAACTGAAGCCCCGAGGGACCAACCCACCATCCCCCCCCATATTGTTTTAGTCCGGGTCTCTTGTCAAGTGTTTTTGTTTCATGCTCTTACAAAAAAAAGAAAAAAGACCAAAGTTATTTTTCCATTGCCATCGTAGTGATGGGATCATTTGAATATTTTATATTTTATCAACATTGTAACTTTAACAATAATTTGTTGGATTTTTCTTTACTAGAAGGAACATCTCTGAAATTGTATTTGAGCTGTACTTGAATAAACTTGGTTAACAATGAATATAGTAAAGTTACTTCACAATGTATACGTGTTATAAGTAATTATTTTCTAAATAAACAAAGCTAACTAATTTGACATTAATTAGACTTTTTGTTATTTACACAATAAAATTGTCAGCAAATTATACATTTTTATGTTATATATTTTATAGACCTGCTATGTGAACTTCCCATTTATGGACAGTTAATTAACGAAAATCGTATATATATATATATATATATATATATATATATATATATATATATATATATATATATATATATATATATGTATATCTTGACTAAAAAGTTCAGCTTATTAACAGTTTGAAACGGTCTTACCTTCAAGAGGAACCGGTGACGATAAAGCAAAGTTAAAGTAAAACAATGCCAGGTACTGCAGCACTAAATATTTTTTGTTCCATAGCAAAATTTGAAGATTGGGGTTTTAGTTTAATCAGAACTATGATATTAAACTTAAAACACTCTTACTGTTAGCTCTTTTACGTGTTTCAATGTTACTGACTTTAGGACCGTACGCAATAAGAAACCACAATTTTTGTTTTTGTCTAACTATTCAAGATGTTTCCCTTTTATATGCTTGTTTTGTAGTAGTTTGTTTCAGGATTTAAAAATTAGGGGTTACAACAATTCACTCAACTGTTTTTGTTGTGCGGTCACAAGTGGGTGTGTGTGTGTGTGTGGGGGGGTGATGGTAGCCCCATTCCCACCCCCCATCCCCCTTTCAACTTATTACAGGACTAATAGTCAATCAGCGTCATTCGTGTGTTTCAACTGTTACGCCTAAAGCTTGATCTGCCGTCAGCGTGAAACAGTTTCCGGGAGATGAGAATATCTACATCTCATTTACCAGTACACAAAAATATAAAAAGAAAGTATTTGAAAAAATAAAAAAAACCCAGATTATATCAGTCGTGACGAAATATTGTGTTGTTCTAGGTTGTTGTTGTTTCGTTTGTTTGTTTTTTACTTTGTACGAAGATTGGATCAGAAATTCACCGAAGAGTGAAAGTGTGTCAGTCGTTGGCTTAGATGGGGTAACAAATTTCTTTCAAAGAGGCGTTTAGTTCTTTGTACATTCTTTTTTTCGTGACGCCTCTCCCATGTCCATACATCGCGCAGTCGGAATTTTTCGTTTTGTTTGGTTTTGTCGTATACCTGCAAAATGGAATTACAAATTAACCTCTGAGTTGGCTGCAAAAAGATATTCGCAATACTAACACAGAAAGTTTTAATTCAATCCAGCTTAATCAGAAGCAGTTCCTTGCGTTATTTTATTATTTGTTTTTAGGAGAAGATAAAAGTCAATTATGTGACCTAAGAAAAAACGCCTCAATCAAGGCCAGCGCTTGCAAAATTTGGCCCCTAGTAATCATTTAAAAACTGGGGCCAACTCTGATAACACTCCACCTGTTGAAATCCCCATCTGTTTACACCCCGTCTGTTGACACCCCAATCTGTTTACACCTCGTGTGCTGACACCCCCATCTGTTTACAGCCCGTCTGTTGATACCCCCATCTGTTTACACCTCGTCAGTTGACACCCCCATATGTTTACAGCCCATCTGTTGACACCCCCATCTGTTTACATCCCGTCTGCTTACACCCCCATCTGTTTACATCCCGTCTGTTGACACCCCCATCTGTTTGCACCCCGTCTGTTGACACCCCCATCTGTTTAAGCCCCGTCTGTTGACACCCCCCATCTGTTTACACCCCGTCTGTTGACACCCCCATCTGTTTACACCCCGTCTGTTGACACCCCCATCTGTTTACACCCCGTCTGTTGACACCCCATCTGTTTACAACCCGTCTGCTTACACCCCCATCTGTTTACGCCCCGTCTGTTGACACCCCCATCTGTTTACGCCCCATCTGTTGACCCATTTCAAGCGGAGGCTCTTGCTATTGCTAAAATAGCTATTCATATAATGGCAGAGTAAAATAAAAGTCTTAACATTTCCCCCTCCCCTTCAAAGGAGTTGGGGGGAGGGGCTTGGCATCAACCTGATTTGCCTATCCGTAAGATCGGCTCTGTCTGTTCTTATGTTGATTTTTTTTTTTTCAATTATTGCATTGACTTTAGAATCAATAATGATGACCATATTATTACTCTTATCCTAAAGGGAACCAATAGATGCCTACTTGTCTAGGGCACTTGTTGGTTGGATAGACTATAAAATGTACAAGTCTATGACACTGGTTGGTACGACTATGGAATGTACAGGGACAGTGGTTTGCTCAATAGAATATAAAATGTAACAGTATAGAACACTGGTTGGTTGGATAGAATATAAAATATACAAGTATAGAACACTGGTTGGTTGGATAGAATATAAAATATACAAGTATAGAACACTGGTTGGTTGGATAGAATATAAAATATACAAGTATAGAACACTGGTTGGTTGGATAGAATATAAAATATACAAGTATAGAACACTGGTTGGTTGGATAGAATATAAAATATACAAGTATAGAACACTGGTTGGTTGGATAGAATATAAAATATACAAGTATAGAACACTGGTTGGTTGGAAAGAATATAAAATGCAGGGCTGGGGAGTCGGTGTCGGTGGTGTCGGTAGTTTTTGCCGGTGTCGGCATTTGTACTTTGTCAGGTTTCGGTGTCGGTGTCGGCATTTGTACTTGTCCGGAGTCTGTGTCGGTGTCGGAGCAAAAACTCCCCCCCAACAAAAATACTAGAACTTTAATTAAAAAATCCAGAACAATGTCAGATAGTTCTTAGCCAATCTTTAATAGAAAGTTTTCTTAAGGTCTTCTTTTCCTTTTTAATAAATACTTGTTAAATCTGTTTATCAACAAAGTATTATTTTGCAAAGCGAGATTCTCTAATTAAAACACCTTGTCAACATTAACAGAATTTTGACTGATAGCAGATAGGAAGGCTACTGGCTATGTTCACTCTTTTATTCACTCAATCATTGTCTGTAGCCCTTGCCGTGATTTTATTTCAGCATTCTGCATTCTCTGAATGGCCACTTATAAACTTCCAAACATCATTGCTCTAGTGTTGTTGGATATGTCTGTACTTTGCAGTGACTTGCTGACTTAGGCAATCGTTAATAATAATCTTGACCAATATTTGAGCATAAGCCTACACATAAATGAGAACTTATTAAGGTGGTCCATTGGGCATTTAAAAGTAGCGAATTGGCCGCTTCAGGTTTTCTATAAAAATAACATCCCGCATACTGTAAACCATACACTTTTGTTACTTCAATGTAATCACTGCAGCTACTCTTGATGTCCATATCTAGTTTTTTTCGTGACCTTTCAATGTTACGTGTACAACTGATAACTTTTTTTTTCACCGTAATGGACATGCTGCAAAATCGCAGATCAGGGATGTAAATTTATAACTACTGAAGAACCACAATAGGTTCTTAAATTTGATTGAAGGGCTGGACCAAGAGCAGATCACTGGGGTGTTCATAATACTTTATGTGAGCTAACATAAATGTAAATGTCATCAATGTAAATGAAAAAAGAGGAGTGTACTGCCGGATCAAATCAAAACGTAGATTGCCATTGTCTGGTTTAGAAGCTGAACATTGATTTCAAGATAACTATTTCGGAGACCCGTCTAGCTCGGCGCCCTGTGCATAATTATTTAAATAATCACATTTAACTGCACAGTTCGGGAATTTTATTTATTTACTTTTGTTATTTATTAATTACACTACAAAATAGGCCTATACAATGCAAGCTGGTTGGAGGAAGTGGAGAAAGACCTAAAGCCATAGGAGTGAGAGAGTGAAGAAAGAAGACCATGGGTCGGGAAAAGTGGAGAAGAGTAGTATGGCAGGCCAGGCCCTAAATGTGTTGTAGAGCCAAGAAGAAAAAAGATACAATTAGACGTGCATCTTTATATATATATATAGTATACACCATTATCTCCCTTTGCCCCCCCACACAGTCCTGATAAAATGTACTTTTAAAAAAAAAACATTGATATTGTGAAAAAAAAAAACTTAGTCATGTTTTCACAATACATTCCATAGTAATTTGTTTCCACTTTGTTTCTTTCATTAAGTATTATGTGGACATCAGTGCTAACTATTGTTACCGGTACTCTGTTGATACCAGTTATATGTACTGAATAGAAATAAATCATCTCCCTACATATATATATATATATATATATATATATATATATATATATATATATTTATATATATATATATATATATATATATATATATATATATATATTTTTATTTCTACTTAGTACTTGTTACCCTAAATTTTTCATGGTTACTGCTTTTCGGTCTAATCTACTTTGTGGTTTGCTGGCCACAATCGTAGATCGGTTCAGGTTGTGCACCTTTAGTCTACTGGTCCGTATCATTGACTACCACCAATAATTACCGTCACTAAAATGTACACACGTCACATGTATTACGTCAATGTTTTAAATATGTAGTTGGTGTATTCTCTAACCCCTTCTCCTTTCTCTCTCTCTCTCTCCTCTCTCTCTCTCTCTCTCACACACACACACACACATGCACACGAGATCGTAATGGCGTCTACAAACACCCTTGTGGCCTAGTGTTATTCTTTTATAAGACCCTATGCTGATCTGCACTGGCTTTCACCCTCGGACGCCCGCGAT
>JAGDYQ010000427.1:309341-326772 GCA_021962125.1 Bulinus truncatus | reverse complement strand
AAGTCCCTTTCAATCAGAAGTATATAGGGGTACCATAGCATTTTATATTATAGGAACTAGATCTAAGAAGGGCTAAATGGGAGTGGTGATCATAGGCGGCGGCTAAAGTTGCCAAACCCTCAGAACGTTCTGAAGCATAATATATATAAAACATAGCCATAGTTTGATCCATGTCTGTGTCGACATTTGAGTTTTGTCCGAAGTCGGTGTCGGTGTCGGCATTTGTACTTGTCCGGAGTCGGTTCGGTGTCGGCGCAAAAATTTACCCCCCCCCCCAAAAAAAAATTCTAGAACGTCTATTAAATAATCCAGAAAAACGTCAGATAGTTCTTAGAAAAATTTTAAGTTTTCTTAAGTTCTTCTTTTCTTTTTAAATAAATACTTGGTAAATATGTTTATCAACAAATGTATTATATTCCAAAGCGAGAATCTCTACATAACAACAACTTGTCAATATTAACAGAATTTGGACTGAAAGCAAATAGGAAGGCTACTGGCTTTGTTCACTCTGTTATTCACTCAATCATTGTAAATCATGAGAAATTTTTAGTTTGCATCTCTCTATCAACATCCATGTTGGAGAAAGTTTACACACAAACCTATTCAAGTCTTTTAAAACTTCAAAAAATGATCTGATTTAAATGTTCCTACAAAGTTAACTCACAACTAACCCTCTCCACAGCTTAATTTCTCTCAGCCAGACTGAAACAATACCAGTCTACGAGACAATGGCACTACATTAAAGCCCAGTTTTCAATGAAACAGTTTCATAGCAAAAATGTTCATAAAAAAGAACATATTTAATAAAGAAAAAAATACATAGAAAATATTGAGTACTTTAAAAATACATAGAACACAAGCAGTGCATTTAATTTGTTTCATTTTATGTTTATTTTACCGACTTGGTTAAATATTTTTGAGAGTTATCAAAGTTAAGTGCATTTTGTATTATAATTCGTATTATGTCTATGAAAGTATTACATACATTTCATTACTTTGCTTTTAGAGACAAGAAGAAGAAAATGAGCGAAGCAGCTGAAGAAACAAAGATGTCATGCACGAGTTTACGACTGCCTCTCGCCAGTGATGTTGCCTCATTGCAATTTCAGGGAACAGCAAATAAGGTTTGTAGAGTATAAAGTCTATTACTTTACAGTTTTTTTTAAATGAGTACACTTTTCTGGTAAATATAGATCGCATCTCAGTTGCAGGATCTAGATATCTACATAAAGAAATAGAGCAGCTTAAATAATTTAATAGCTGCTATTTTTTATCATGGCATGGACAAACATTTTCAAGATATATATCTGCAGTGTATGTGGTTATAGTATGAACTTATTAAACCACATAATATTTATTTGTCATATAGTTAATCTTAAGATTATCTGATTTTTATATAAACAGATTCAGAAGATGTTGATGGATGAGTAATTTCTTTAATTAGAAAACAGCACAGACCAAGAATATGGTGATTGTATGGACATACACCGACACTTTACCCCAGCTATCCCTTTAACCCCACGAAGAGTCGGTAACGGGGATATGCGGGACTGTGAAGACGGAGCCAATTTAAAAACATATTGGGGCACATGTTCGCCAAAGATGTCATGAGAGGAATAAGACTACAAAAAAATTGCCTTAGTTTACTTTAAATAATGTTGATCTTTTGTCAAAGAGTGAAATGTGTTGTAGACATTTTTCTAAATTTTAATAGTCATCTATGAGAGAGAGAGAGAGAGAGAGAGAGGCAGACAGAGAGAGACAGACAGACAGAGAGAGAGAGACAGCAAGAGAGAGAGAGACAGAGATACATAATACATTAATACTTTTTTTTTAATTGACAGTGCATTCATTTAAAATTATTGTGTACCCAAATATAGGAGGATATCGGTGTATAGATTGTAACATGGTGGCATCCACCCGAACTACTATTGTAGATCATATGATGGACAGACACATTGACGGTAATTATAGCATGATATAGGTGTCTTGAGTGCAACGTCGTGGCATTCACCCGAACCGCCATTATTGATCATGTAATGGACAGACACTTAAAGATAATTATCTGCAGTGTATTCCTTAAATATTGATTGTAGCATAAGAAAGATGTATCCCTAACTGAAACATTTTTAATATACCTAGTTATACAAATAGCGAATGAATCAACATATAAATAAAATATTTTAATTAATCAAGTGCTTAGTGCTAGGTTAGGGACATGTTAGATGCATTGAATTATTTCATATCCACTTATTCAATTCCATCTGTACCGGCCAATGGTGAAATAAAAATTATACAGTTTGAAACTTGGCACAGACAAATACATTATGATTAAATACGGTACCACTGTAAAGTCTGTAAATATGGTGCTTATCTAAAAATGATCATGAAGAAACATAACATCGCCAACCATGTATAAAAGAAAGACGAGGACTGCTCACAATAAAGCGAATTAGTTAAAAACCAGAAAGGTAGAGACTCACGCATTAAGCCATATTTGGAGGACACCATTTCGTATTTTGTACACATTTTACCCCTGCTATCCATTTTATCCAAAGAGAAAACATCCAACAAAAAGGTCAAGGCTCAAGATGGCTGCCTGTTGACTTATTGTTGTGCCTTCATTCAGATATGCGATATAGGTGCCACGTCTGCCAATATGGTTGTTACTTACAACTATAAGAGAGGTTATTATGTGCAATATGTTAAGAAAAGAACTGTTCCAACATCAAAAAAGTCATATGCCTAATAAAACATTTCAATGTGAGATGTGCCAATACTCATCTGGGCACGGGGGGAACCTTAACGGGCACAGAAAAATACATTATGATGAAATACGGTAATACTGCAAAGTATGTCAATATGGTGCTTATCTGAAACGACCATGAAGAAACTCATGTACGCCAATATGGTTGTGAAGGCGTTAATTATAACATTATTTTATTTGTGCATATGTGTTTAATCACATTTTTAATTGGCTAGAGAGTATAAATTTTAATGTAGTTATGTGACGTAGTGAAACGTCACTTGTCATTTTACTTGGATACTAATTAGTCTTGAATCGTTAGTGAATTGTTTTGAGATAGCAGGACGTGTCTCTTGCTTAGATACAAGCCTTGGAGATTTAAAAGGAGTTACTTACTTGAGCTTGAACTAGGAGGTTGTATTTGGTTTTCTCTATTAGAGTCAGTTTAATAGTCAAGTATGATTTAGTATGTTTTTTCTACTTTCATGTCTTCGTGTAATAAATGTGTCATGGAATCAGCTATACGGCCTTGAGACTTTCATTTATAATATATTTGTGAATACTTGTGATGAACATATGATGAACAACACCACGCTACCATACGCTTCCTTCTAAGCCAAATTTTAAACCTTTACAATGGTGGCAGCTTGAAAACCCTGACAGCCTGAATAGCCCTGACAGCCTGGAGAAGCTTGAAAACCCTGACAGCCTGAATAGCCCTGACAGCCCCTGGAGAAGCCTAACACCAGAGGATCCCGCGCCAGCAGACATACTGTGCCAACAGCCCAGAGAGCACTGTGACCAGTGAGCCAGTCCAGTGAGCCAGTCCAGTGAGCCAGACCAGTGTGCCCCGTGACCAGTGTGCTGCCCAGAGAACCAGTGTGCTGCCCAGAGAACCAGTGTGCTGCCCAGAGAGCCAGACACAGAGTTGAGATCATATGTCAACTACAGACTGTGAGATCAAATCTCAAACTGACTGCGATAAGTCATTCTACGGTCCAGTCAGACCTGTACCTCGAATACTATTTCGAGGAGTATTTTCATTCATCGTCTGTGACGTCAGCAATTTCCCTAGTAACAATAACGGAAGGAAAAAAGGTCAAGGCTCAAGATGGCTGCCTGTTGACTTATTGTTGTGCCTTCATTCAGGATGGTGTGTGCAAGGATGACAGATACAAGATGAACATCAAGTAACTATATACATTTTTTCCCCATAATATTTAAATTTTCAGTGTCCATATTTCAAGCGTATAAAGAATGGATGTTCGAGTAAGTACTCTTTTTTTTTTACTCTCTATACAGGCCCGTAGCCAGGTGAAAGTAAGACCTTATTTCCACACTATCAGACTATAAAGATAGCAATCAGGATGATCCCATGTTTAAAAGGATAACATTTTTGGTGCCAGTAAACATAAAAATAAAACCCATTACAACTATAACAATGAAAGTGGTGAATACTATAAGTCAAGATACAATAGTGTACCTGCTACACTACACATAATTTGTCACTATTGCTTCAAACCAGGTCACATAAAATCGAATTTCCATTAACATATATGGTAAATCGATGATCGGTTAACGAACGATTCGGATAGCGAACATAATTGTGGAACGTATTAAGTTCGTTAACCGAATACCCACTGTAGTTAAATTGATATACTGAAGGTTGGGCGGGTGTGTAACTCAGGACTACAAACGCTGCTGGATTTTTTCATTGTTAAGTAATTAAATTAATTAAAAAAGTAAACATTTGTCACCTCAACTTTTCTTGAATATATTGCTTGCAGTGTGAGGTAGGGCAACACTGTACCATAGGTACTGGGAAAACAAAATTGGCAGCAGAAGACTCCGCATCAGAAAAGATGCTTCAGAAATTGCGGTATATAAAAGTAGAGGTAATTATATAGCTATAATGGTCAGATGTTTATTGAATATTACAAATTTTAATGTATACTAGATGCAAGTACCCGGCTTTGCCCGGGTTTAAAATAAGGTTTTCTGTTTAGCTTAGCCCGTCGAACAACGGGTGGAATTTTTCTATTTTTTATTTTTAAAAAATTTGAAATAATGTGGAAACAAAAACAAAATAGCCTTCCCAATATATCTTAGTATATAATCACAATAGATAACAGACGGCCATTTTTTGAACAGCAAGGCTCGTCCATTTTTCAATACAATTTAACTCAGCTGTCAACAACCACAAAACAATTGTGAGCGAGTGATGAACGGCAACTCAAACTACAAACAGTCTGCTTACTGATAGAATCACTTACGATAAAATATCTGGAATATGGTTACTTGACCCTTTAATGTATTTTATGTTAAATGAGTAGTCTTGTAATAACAAAGACCAGCGTTTTAGTTTAGCATTATTTATGCTTTTGGTATTCAGGTTAGCTAAAGGTTTGTGATCTATTAACACAGTGAACTCATTGTCTAGCAAGTATTTGCTTAATTTAGTTATTGTCCAAACTAAAGCTAAACATTCTAGTTCTATTACTGAATATCTACTTTCAGTGTCTGACAGTTTTCTACTTAAACACATTATTGGTTTATTAATATTGAATATATTGCTTGCAGGCAGAAGACAGTAGACAATAGGACTACCGTTGGTATTGGCGACACGAAGAGAAGTGCTGAACAATCAGCTGCAGAAAAACTATTAGAACTGTTGGGCTTAATAACAATACAGGTAATTATATAGCTATAATGGTTCTATGTTTATTGAATATTGTCAGCATAATAAAACGATTACAAATTTAAATATATACTAGCTGCAAGTACCCGGCTTTGCCCGGGTTTAAAATAAGGTTTTCTGTTTTCCGTCGAACAACGGGTGGAATTTTCTATTTTTTATTTTTAAAAAATTTGAAATAATGTGGACACAAAAACAAAATAAGCCTTCCCAATATATCTTAATATATAATCACAATAGATAACAGACGGCCATTTTTTGAACAGCAAGGCTCGTCTATTTTTCAATACAATTTAACTCAGCTGTCAACAACCAATTTAACTCAGCTGTCAACAACCACAAAACAATTGTGAGCGATTGATGAACGGCAACTCAAACTACAAACAGTCTGCTTACTGATAGAATCACTTACGTTTACATTAAGTTTTTTGTTCCATCATTTTATTAAATATTTACTAAAAAAATACTAATTTACTTAATATTTTCTTTAAAATACCATTTTATTAAATAGGTGTTTTAACCCTTTCCGCCGCGACATATTGCATACCTTGTCCCAGGCAACTGGGTGTTACACACCCGTACACTTATTAAAAGGGAGATAATCATTTATGTTGATTTCTGGCAACTGGGTGAGTTACACGCATATATATTTTTCTAAGTGATCTTCCTTGATAATAAAAAACAAGCTTTGAGTATAGACGGCTAACATAATGGATATTTCCCTACTAGACAATATCCTAGGAACATATACAATAGGAACTTCAATAAATACTCAAAACAGAATGGTAGGAGACAGTCACCAAGCAATAGTCCACAAAAACAAAGTAATGATAGAGGCAGAGCCATAAGTAGGAATAATAACATGCATACAGTAAATGCACTATTGAATAATAAGGCAACTTGGTATTTTATCCTTGTTTCCTTAATGACAAACCTGTTATGTGTCTTAGAGACACAGGAGCTAGCTGTGTAGTTGTAGATTCCTCGCTTATTTCAGATAATTGTATAATAAATAGTTCTGAAAATATTAAACTAGGTAATGGTCAGATCCTGAATTGTAAGAATGCCATAATAGACATTGATACCCCATGTATTAGTGGTAGTATAGAAGCTATTGTAATGACATCACCAGTGGCTCCCCTGATAATAGGTAATATGCCAGACATTAAACCTGACAACTCCAGTGAACTATTTACTCATTGGTTAAATAGTAAAGAAATAAATGTACAGAAAGTACTTCAACCTGTTAAAAATAATTTAATTGATGATAGTGTAGATACTGCTGTGCAAAGTATCCAAACCTCAGAAATACCAGTTAAAATTCCTAGATGGAATGGATCAGGACATATTTTAAGCTATATAAATATAGTAGAAAAGTATTTGACGGATGTCTCACAGACTGAAAAATCAGAAATAATTGCTGATTTATTAATATGACATAAGGAAGCACATAAAATTGCAGTAAGTAACTTTGGTAATTTGGATAAAATGAGAGAACAGTTAGTTACACAATATTCCATGGCAGAACATAACAAACTATCACAAATACTTAATGTTACTACCAGAGCTCAATCTCTAACTAAACAAGAAGAAAAAACTAGCATAGATAATCAGGACACATTTACTATCCTAAACATTTCTAAAGAAGAATTAATTAGACTACAGCAAGAAGATAAGTCTCTGTTAAAATATTTTAATACAACAAGTATCAGTAATGATAATAAAGTATCCTACTCAGTAATAGATGGTGTTCTAGTCAGAAAATTTATAGGTAAAAGACATCATACACAAATATTGATACCTGAATCTCTTAGAACCAAAGTATTACAAATAACGCATGATAGTCCCTTAGCTGGACACATGAGCTATAGAAAGACAATTCACAGAATCAGAAATTTTTGCTTTTGGCCAAACTTAGAGAAGGATATTAAAATATTTCTAAAATCTTGTCAAACATGTACTAGATTCAATAAAGATCCATCTAATCATAAAGCTCCCCTGCAAAAGATGGATACAACTCATAAAACATTTTATAAAGTAGCTATTGACATTGTAGGACAGGTACCTCACATAAAAAGGTTCAGAAAACTTCATCCCAGACATTTTGTCTAGATTAATTAAATAGGTAAAATTGAACTGCTGAATAAAAATTGCTGAAATGGTTATGACTGGCATAATGAAATACATTATATATTTTATGGTACATTGATTATATGGCATATTCCATTATTATAATGAATGGCTTAGGAAATTGTTTTGTGTATTTTTGGTAGGTACACTGATACATGATAATATTATATTTATTGACACTGTAATTTGTTGTAAATAATAAAGATAATGGCATGATTTTTTAATACTTATTGTGTGAGGTATTATTTTATATTCGGCACATAATCATAATTGATTTACTTTAGTAAAGTGATAATGAATCACTTATTAGTTGACTATTTGGTACATGATGATATTAATTGTATTATTTGGAGAAGTGATAATGATTCACTTGTTATTTGATATTTTGCACATGATGATAATGGATCGTATTATTTGGAGAAGTGATATTGAATCACTTATTAGTTGATATTTAATACATGATAACATAATTGATTATTTTGATGAAATGACATTGAGTTATTACTTAATCGAATTTCCATTAACATATATGGTAAATCGATGATCGGTTAACGAACGATTCGGATAGCGAACATAATTGTGGAACGTATTAAGTTCGTTAACCGAATACCCACTGTAGTTAAATTGATATACTGAAGGTTGGGCGGGTGTGTAACTCAGGACTACAAACGCTGCTGGATTTTTCATTGTTAAGTAATTAAATTAAAAAGTAAACATTTGTGACCTCAACTTTTCTTGAATATATTGCTTGCAGGCAGAAGTAGATGGTCATTTTACAGTAGGAATAGGAGAAACGAAAAAAATCGCAAAGGAATCCGCTTTGGAAGAAATGCTGGAGCTGTTGGGCTTTATAAATATACAGGTATTTATATAGCTACTAGTTGCAAGTACCCGGCTTTGCCCGGGTTTAAAATAAGGTTTTCTGTTTACCTTCTGTTTTCTCCCTACCCCTTCTCTCCCTTCCTCTCTCTCTCCCTCCCTCCCTCCCCCTCTCTCCCTTTCCCTCCCTCCCTTTCTCCCTCCCTCCCTCTCTCAAATCTCTCCCGTCCCTCTCCCATCTCCCCTCTCTCCCTCTCCCTCTCTTCCCCCGTCCCCTCCTCCTCCCCTCCTCATTCCCTCTCTCCTCTCCCTGCCCCCTCTTTCTCTTTATCTCTTCTCCATTTCTCCCATCCTCTCCCTCTCTTCTTCCTCCCCTCTATCTCCCTCCCTAACCCCCCCTCCCCCTCCTTTCTCCCTCCCTCCCCGCACTCCCTCTCTCTCTCCCTCCCCCTCTTTACCTTCCTCAAACTGTACACATCAGAGAGCATGAAAAAACATCAACAATTCTTTGCATCACAAAGGCACAATACAGCACCAGCGCGCAAGTTCTATTCGATCATAGGGAAATGACGTCACAGAGGAATTTTATTTATGGCGCCGTCGAGATTACTTTAATATAGTAAAATACTAAAATAAAAAAAAATGAATTACAATTAAACTACCCATCGATATGAAACGAAACCTGTCCTATAACCTTCCCCATGTAATTATGTGTATGTGTAACAAATTTCACGTTATTTGTTTGTCTGGATCTTGAGTTATAAGGGAACAGACAGACAGACAGACAAAAAATGCGTCTTATAAGTATAGAGATAATGGTTCGATGTTTATTGAATATTGTCACCATAATTATTCATAATAAAATGATTACAAATTTAAATATACACTAGCTGCAAGTACCCGGCTTTGCCCGGGTTTAAAATAAGGTTTTCTGTTTAGTTTAGCCCGTCGAACTACGGGTGGAATTTTCTATATTTTATTAATATCTTCATTCTATAAAAAGGTGTACTATTTTTAGTTTGTTTGTTTCAACTTTTTATCAAAATTAACATTTTGCTTATTTTGTTTCACCCCGCGCATGTTTGTGAAAAAACTGTTCTACAGAATTACACCAAACTTTGCATAATTGCTCATTAATGTTGATCCTTTGTCAAAGAGTGAAATGTATTGTAGACATTTTTCTGAATTTTAATAGTCATCTATGAGAGAGAGAGAGAGAGACAGAGAGAGACAGAGAGAGAGAGAGGGAGAGACAGAGAGAGAGAGAGGCAGAGAGAGAGACAGAGAGAGAGTGAGACAGAGAGTATGAGAAAGAGAGAGGCAGAGAGAGAGAGAGACAGAGAGAGAGTGTGAAACAGAGATAGACAGAGAGGCAGAGAGAAAGAGACAGAGAGAGAGAGAGAGTGAGAGTGAAACAGAGATAGACAGAGAGGCAGAGAGAGAGGCAGAGAAAGAGAGAGTGAGACTGAGAGAGAGACAGAGAGAGTGAGAGAGAAAGAGACAGAGAGAGAGGCAGAGAAAGAGACAGAGAGAGACAGAGAGACATAATACATTAATACTTTTAGTAAAAAGAAGAAAAAAGTCGGGCATCAAATTAGAGTATTATTATCTGTTGTGAAATTGTTTCTTAATTTTTGTTTTCCTTTAGTTATTCTTCACAACTAAATTATCTGATATGTCAATAAATAGATTCAGAAGAGGTTGGTGGAGGAGTAATTTCTTTAATTTGAAAGCAGCACAGACCACGATTATGGTGATTGAATGGACATACACCAACACTTTATCCCAGCTATCCCTTTTACCCAGCGAAGAGTCGGTTACGGGTATATGCGGGACTTTTGCAATAAATGTGATTAAGGAGCCTATTTAAAAAACATATTGGCGCACATATTCGCCAAAGATGTCATGCACGAGTGAACGCACCACAGTGGATGACCGAACACACAAACGGTAATTTTTATTACTTTGCTTTTAGAGAAAAGAAGAAAATGAGTGAAGCAGCTGAAGAAACAAAGTATGTATTATCCGTTGAGAAATATGCCCACAGACTGGGCGCCTTCGTTTTCAAAAGCTTGTTAGCCAAGAAGACAAATATAGTCACTTTGCCAAGACTTGAGTGAAATCGAGTACATGCCGCAAATTCTGGTTGAAGAAATAAAGGCGAAATGAGGGGTTGGTCCCTCACAGTCAAGAAAGCATTTTATGAATCAGAGCCCTGCAATATGTCCACCACAACATCAACAGCAGCAACCTGTTAGCGACCACTGGTTGACAGGAAAAAGGAGCGTGGATGGATGATTGGTCTGGGGGGGGGGGGGGTCACGTGTGCAAGAGTATGAGAGAAACGGAATATGTTTTGACATTCGACTAAGGTTTCCCTTAGAGAACGGTCGAGAAAGAGCGAGAGAGAGATCGAGAGAGCGTCCTTCACTTTATTCATTTTTATTGGATTATTTTTACTGTATTTTTACAAGGCACCAGATCCTGTTAAAGAGTGGATGATGTGATTCCTTCATGGTACTAGGTCACACCCCTATACCCAAACTCATTTTTTTTTCTTAAATTTTATTGGAAGTAAATATATGCTCTCAAATTATTTTTTTTCGAAAGGAGGGAGTAATGTCAGGATATTATGGTTGGTAGAGAGCATGAGTGTGTAACTGGAGACTAAGTTGTGTTCTTTGTGGGTGTGTGTAGCTGGACAGGGGAAAAGCAGGGAGTTAATTATGGGAGTGGAGTGTGGGCAAAACACTTGGGGAGTGAGGTTGTTGTTGAACTGTGAATAGTAGTATTGTGATCTTGTTTTCTAATGGACGTAAGATATTCTTTTGATTAAAGTTTTCTTGTATTAATTCAACTATTCGGGCTTGTGTACTTATTTGTGTGGATGTGGTTTCCTATTAATCCGGCCTTGACTGACAATCTTGGTGTCAGAAGTGAAGGACAAATCATAGAGAAGTATTTGTTTTATTAATTTATTGATTGTGAACCTTATTGTTTTCGAAAATGGCGGACAGTTATGGGGATATGATGGAGAGGTATGCAAAATTGGGCAAGCAGATGGGCCTCACAAAGAAATCGTTACAAAAATATGTCGATGGAAATGGAAATGTTAAGGTTACATGTAAATAATGGCCAATCGCATTAACCACCGGCATTTAAGTATGGACCTATTAACAAACCGCCACCATATTATGGTTCATCCGATACTGAGAGTTATTTGTTGCAATTCAAGCAGGAAGAGAATGTTGCGAAATGGCCGGCCATTCTCATATCATTACTGCAGGGCAAGGCACTTACGATGCTAAAAACGTTAAAACCTGAGGAAAGGACCAACTATGCAATGCTCAGAAAGGCCTTAATTTGTATATTAGGTAAATTGGAGGACACATATAGGAAATTGTTCCGCGCATCAAGGCCTGAATTCAACACTGACCCTAGGCAATTGGTAGATACGGTCATGAAATACCTGTTAAACTGGCTGCAGTTGTCAGGTACAACCCTGACTAAATTATAAAGTTATTTATTGTGCTGAGGATGGCAGTTCCAGAATTGTTCCATTTTCTGAAAGAGAGGAAGGTTCGCACAGAGGCGGCACTTGTTGAAGAAATTTCTACATTTCCCGATGCATACCAGGATTGTCCAGTGTGCAAATCTACGACACCACAGTTTAGCGCTGCAATAGCACGTGAACGTTTACAGTTTTATCGGGTGCTTATTTTGTGAATGGATATGAATTCAGTCGGAAGTCTTTCCAACTTTGATAATTTGACGATGATGCCTCTAAAGAAAGTAATGGCCTCTCTGTTAATGCTGGTTTATCAAATGAAAGTCCTTTTTTGAGTAGCGTTAGTCAAGCAGAAATAAATCATGGCCTAACAATGGTTCCATCTACAAGTGAATCTCAAGATCAGCATTCAGAGCCCATAAAGGGAAAAGGGGGATGGACAAAAGGGAAAAAGAGGGGGAAAATAGTCAAAGACATGAATGCACCAAAGCAACCATGTCTGGCTACCTTCGGTTTAACACGGAGCGAAGGGAGCAAGTCCGCCAAGAGAAACCTAACTTATCTTTTGCGGAGATGTCGAAGCAGCTTAGGAATTAATGGACAAATTTGCCACAGCATGAGAAACAGTGTAATTTTAATTTTGTTATTTTTATAGTGTACATGTTTATGAGGAAGTTTGCTGGCTGCCCTTAGACCTATGAACTCTTGAAGCTTTTCTAAATTTACTATGTTTTGCCACTTGGCTGGACATAAATGGGTTCTTATTTTACCTAATTAATGTAATGTTGATCTAATGTTCTTTAATAAATGACATGGATAAAAAAAATGTATGCTGATTTAGAAGTGTCTACAGGATGAGTAAATGTACTGTTGGTCTAAACTGCCGCCTAAAAGTGAAGACATTTTAACATTAACAGAATGATCATCCATCGTTAAAAATACTACAATGATAACTTTTTTTAAAAAAGAAGTGTAATAGCTTATAAAATCTTATGTATTTAATTTTCTGCACTAATACTATGAATTAAAAGGTACTCAACAGGCATAAAAATGTATTGATGTTTTTATGTTATATACATTAGGGTGGTGTGAAATTTTTTTTTTTTAATTTTTCTATTTTAATAGCAACAGATAGTTGTATTAGGAGCTAACTAACGCCTTGCCAAGTTTTAGTAGATTCTATTTATTTTTAGAGGTGCCTCAAGCATGGTAAAGATTTTTGGCTTTCTTTATGAACAAAACCTGCGTCAATTACAGTTCTTTTTTTGTTTTAAAGTAATTTTTGCATAATTAAATGTTTATATTTGCAGTCTTATGTAAGTATTTAGTCACTGAGGTACGTTTGAATGTACCTCTAGCTTAATAGTGCTTTATTTGAAATATACACACATAAATTAACAGCAAATATCAAAAAAATATTTCTAACCGTATTTATAATATTTTGTTAGCACCTCAGTGAAATATCCAGTCCTTGGAAACGTTGTGCCAACCTACATAGGCAAATCTTTACCATGCTTGGGGCAAGGCTGTTAGTTAGCTCCAAATACAACTATCTGTTGCTATTAAAATAGAAAAATAAAAAAAAATGTTTCACATCACCCTAATATACATAGCACAAACAATGATATATATGTATAAAGTATTGGACTAACAACATATAAAATTTATATATAACTGATGTTATATATATATATTTAAACTTGTAGTCATTTTATTATGAATGATTATGCAATCTATATTCAATAGACACAGTACCATTATGTAGCTAAAAATTCATAAGCTTTTGGCCCGTAGTAGTGCAATGTTGATGCAAACTTGATTTGCTCAGTGCTGTGTTCTTTAGTTGGCATCTTTAATCATTCCACAGGAATATCTATCTGTCAATATTATTGCATAAATTTAATCACAAAATTTTATTGATTTTTTTTATAGAAATAATTAATAATAGACAAAATTTAAGAAATAATAATTTATTTTATTATTCTATTAGTATTTAGAATTATAATAAAAAAGGTACTGTTATGTTATTAACTTTTTTTTATTTATGTAAGCAACTATTAATACCATCATTTTAAAGTTGAGCTTATGGGCTGAGACTCATTCATATTGGCTGTATGTCAACTTGACAGGTCATCAGGTTAATGGCACCACTGCGTTCAGTAACTATCCATTTACCCTAAAAAAGAATGTCTTAAGATGTTTCAATGAAATGACCCGAACCCCTCCCCCCCGTACAAAATTTCAATAATAACGGCTATAAAACATTAATCATTTTGTTAAATAAATCAATAATAATAAAAAATTAAAAGTTTATATTTTGGCAGTCATTCAGGTTATTTATATATACTTACATATATAGCTTATCTAATTTTTGGGCATAAAAGATTGAATCTTATTGAAGTTCACTTCTGGGTACTTAGGGCAGCATTGGCATTTGGTGCTTCAACAGCCGTGTGTGAGATCAATGTTACAAAAGCGTCTAAGCAATCTTTTCCTGCTTGCATTTGAAAAAGATTTAACAGACAATCTGAATGCTGAAGCATTTTTAGGTAAATTCAGTGCTAAACCCAGGCCCGTAGCCATGTCAAAGTAAGCAGGGAGGCACCGATACCCAGCAAGGGGGCACCTTTACTTTTTCTTTATGTTCCCCTCTTTTTCTTCTTTTTTTAAGCGGGGGGGCACTCCACTTCTAGCGGGGGGCACGCCCCCCCCAGTGCCCCCCTTGGCTACGGGGCTGGCTAAACCACGAAGTTTGGAAATTTGAAACGTATAATAATATAAGTTCGCAACCAGTGCCGACGAGTGAGGGGGGCAGGGGGGCCAATGCCCAGGGGCCCGGCGAGCTTTAGGGACCCGGACTGAGCTGGCCAATCAACTTTTTAAAATATTAATATCAGCACGGGGACCCGTGTCACCCCTGCCCAGGGGCTCGAAATTTCTGTTCGCAACTTTGTAATAGTTTTATATATTGATATCTTCTGAGGACAACTAGCAACTTAAATAAGTTAAAAAAAATAACATTGGCTTCTGACTTCATTTTTATACATATTGTTAAGACCTTCTCGGTGCGCACCGTACAGTCTACAGAGTGAACGCGATGACGCAGTAGAGACAGTGACGTAAGAAGCCGGCAAGAGAGTGGCCATGTTGCCGTTGTTGTTGTTTTTATAGATAGTAAATACTCTTGGAACCCATGCCGGCCTGTGTTATGTTTTGATTTTATAAACAGAATTTAAAGAGTTGTAACAGTATGTATAATAAAATAATAAAGTACAAACTCCGTGATTTCTGAGTGATGTTATTTAATTTGCAAATTTACTTTTTAGCAGAATTAATTTTTTTTAATTGAATAATTGCGACTGTTGTTGTTGATAGATCTGTTCTTTGTTTTTAATATTTTATAAGAAATATCACACAAATAGCTAAGCTTTATTCATGCATCTTTGTCGTTCTTCCCGGGTTGTACGTTAAACAAACAGTATAATAATATAAATCAGGTATCTATTATGTAACAATTGTGTAGCAGAACAAATGGTCAATATATTTATAACAGGAATCAGAAATTGCTCAGCCTCAATAATTTTTTATCATTAAAACTCTTTACTATCTATTTAAATTATTTTTAACAAGACTGCAACATGCCATGCATTATTGAAACGTAGTTAAAATTATATATTTCTAATTAATAGCTAAACAATCGGTACTATAATGCACCTTTCCAGATATAGAACTGCAAAAAATTTCTTGGGGAGGGGACTCACTGAGATCCCCTCCCCAAACCCCTCCTCTCCGTTCGCAAGCTTTCGGCGCTTCGCGCCTCCATTTTCTCCCCCCCCCCGAACATTTCTTCAACCCCACCAGGGGCGGATGTAGGGGGAGGGGCTGGGGGGGGCATTTTTCTTATTCTTTTAATCAATAAAAATCAATATTATGATTATGGAATGTTTTGGAATGTTTATAGATGTAAAGTTTCATTCCAAAGTCAAAATATTAATTGTCGCTAAAATAAGAGGTTACCTCTTCAAAAGAGGAATAATCTAAATTGTAACTTACACGATTATGTACGAAGGTATCCAGAATACACAGCAGCGGTTGCAATATCAGGACGGCAAACTATTTTCATGAAGAAATATCCAGAAAAGCCTGATAAATAGTGAATAATCCAAATGCCCTCAGTAATTCACTAAAGCACATACGTTGTTTTCAAAAACACGGCATAATAAACTACTTATTAACAACTATAATGACCGCATTTCTAAACTGTCTGCTTCAAGGTCTTCACCGTCAATACAGTTATCTGCTGCTCCTAGTCACACGGAATCATACTATGACGATTGGAGTGCACAAAGTCGTCGCATTCAATAGCAGATTATATGGTGCGCTGGTCTACGGGAATTCTCATTTCACAGCACACTACCGAGGTCCGAGGGCAGGGAAAGTAAAGTGGCGTAGTGAGGGGGGGGGGCATCATGCCCCAGCGCTGCTCACAAGGGGGCACCCAATGGTCCGCAAAACAAAAATATAACAAAAATAACAAATTTTCAACCCCCCCCCCTTTTCGGTGTTATATAATATGTGAACGGCCCCTAATCATATTGCACTTTCATTTGTTTTCACAAGTCAGAATTTTCTAACTGTGCGCGCCACTGTAGATAGGTGTCGGTAGATAAGGAAAAAAAAATTTAGTTGAAAATGTTGCGTGGCTAGGGTTATATCCCCTAATGGTTTCATTTCTGTTAAGAGGCGCGATGTAAGCTTTAGTGCTACTCTTCTATGAGAAAAAATAAATATTTCTAGTATTTGATGGTTGATGTTACAATTTGGTGTATATGGTTAATCTCTGGAAGTGTGGATGTAGCTTATTTGATTTAGTACAGAATTAAAATGCCTGGATGTTGTGTTCCTGATTGTGTCATTGGGTATCATTCATACCATATATATATATATATATATATATATATATATATATATATATATATATATATATATATATATGTTTCAGATTCTGCATTAAAACCATTGTAAATAATTTATTCTGGGTAGGTTGGTAAAACCACTAATACTCCTGGCCTAATAGTGGTTAAACTTAAATTTAGTAACAGTACTAACAGCATGACTCGATAAGCAACTCATTTATTTTATAGCATTAAATTAGTATACCTTTTTAAGTATGAATGTATTAGTTATATACATTTTTTATAATTCAAAGAATGCCAAAGTAATCTTTTATATGGTTAGGTTTCCTTTGGACCCCAGCGGCAAAAGAAGGCAAATTTGGATTACGCACTTGTTAGAAGACCAAACGTGACCATTATATTAGGGTATAAGGAACATGACATATATAAATTATATTAGGGTATAAGGAACATGACATATATAAATTTATTTTTTTTTCAGAATTTTTTTTTTCAGGATTAGGGATAGGGTTAGGGATAGAGATAGATATCAATTTGCGCGAAAATCCCCGTAAACAGAAAAAAAAAAAAACGTTTGGTCTACCGTACATATGCTATGAGAAGACCAAACGTTTGGT
>JAGDYQ010000427.1:236860-308841 GCA_021962125.1 Bulinus truncatus | reverse complement strand
CAGTCAAATGGGATATACACAATGTCTGATTGATAGATATATAGATTGTCTGATTGATAGATATATAGATTATCTGATTGATAGATATAAACAGTGTCTGATTGATAATTAAATAGATTGTCTGAGTGATAGATATAAACAGTGTCTGATTGATAGATATATGGATTGTCTAATTGATATATATTGTCTGATTGATACATATATAGATTGTTTGATTGATAGTTATACACACTGTCTGATTGATAGATATATGGATTTTCTTATTGATAGACATACACACTGTCTGATTGATATCTATATAGATTGTTTGATAAATAGATTAGTGATGGGGCAATTTATCGGAATAGGGAATCGGAATTATCGCAACTATTTAATTTACAGAAATCAATGAGTTCTGTCACAATAGAGTTTAGTGCATTGTATAAAGTCATACAGTTCTTTTATTTACACAGAAATTTGTATTCCTAAAGGGATCTGTATGATATTTTTTTTTCATTCCATTAGGGGCCATCCCATTAATCACGTCAACAACTTAGGGTGGTGGGAGGGGGTGGGGAACAATCTGACAGTTGTTGACATGGGAGAGAGGAGGGTGTGAAGATTGTTATTGACGTCAACAACGTCACTTGTTTACTAAATTAACTCCAATGTTTGTTTTATTTTTACAAACACATAATGAAAGTTTTACCAAAGTTTAATATGAACTTGAGGCAAAGTTTATTCTCCGATCAATGAAATAAATCGAGACATACTTTAACTGTTCGTTCATCGAGACATACTTTAACAGTTCGTTCATCGAGACATACTTTAACTGTTCGTTCATCGAGACATACTTTAACAGTTCGTTCATCGAGACATACTTTAACAGTTCGTTCATCGAGACATACTTTAACTGTTCGTTCATCGAGACATACTTTAACTGTTCGTTCATCGAGACATACTTTAACTGTTCGTTCATCGAGACATACTTTAACTGTTCGTTTATCGAGACATACTTTAACTGTTCGTTCATCGAGACATACTTTAACTGTTCGTTCATCGAGACATACTTTAACTGTTCGTTCATCGAGACATACTTTAACTTTCGTTCATCGAGACATACTTTAACTGTTCGTTCATCGAGACATACTTTAACTGTTCGTTCATCGAGACATACTTTAACTGTTCGTTCATCGAGACATACTTTAACTTTCGTTCATCGAGACATACTTTAACTGTTCGTTCTTTGATGCTTACTTTAACAGTTTTTGTCTGAGGCATACTTTAACCGTTCGTTCTACGAAACATATTTTAACAGTTATTCGCAATGAGCTGTAAGTGTTCCACCAAACAAAGGACTTGATCCATTGCGAATGCTCAATAAGAGATAAAACCGATAGTAATTTCAAACTGTCTGTCAATCGGATTTCTTCTATTTCACCAGTTAGACTGATTCAAACATTAGATCAATATCATCAATAATTAGCTGTACCCTGCAAAACCTTCGCATATAGTTATATTCCCTTAGGTTTGATCAGTAGACTAGGTTATTTTTGACTTCGGACAGATCCGATTTTTTCATCATTTTTATTACTATTGTTTACGTTTGACGATTTTTAACTGGAATACTGTTGCATTAATTCTTTACTTTCGATTTAACTCACAACCCACACCGCTATTATTTATATACTTGTTTTAACTTGGTAGTGTTTTTGTCTGCTTGTGTGTGTATGTGTGTGTGTGTCTATGAATGTGCGCGCGCTTGCGTGCGTGTGAAAACTTCTTTTAGAACTTCAACATGTTGACATTCATAATCTAAAATATACGCCTAAATGGGGCGCTAATATCTACAGTATACGCTAAACTGGGGCGCTAATATCTACAGTATACGCTAAACTGGGGCGCTAAATTTTTGGACGAGTCCAGATTTTTGCGTGACGCGTAGGGCTTTGGTGTGACACGGAATTTCAGGAATTCCTTGGTGCTCTCCATTCATCATTTCCTGGCTCACCATCTTATCCTAGTTTCCGGTCAGCACGAGCTATGTGACCCCTAATGAAGCAAATCTTTAAAAATATCACAGCTTTAAAAAAAAAAAAAGAAGAAAAAAAAGGATTTAATGTTGCAAAATTTGCTTCAATATGCCTTGAAAATTTTAAATAGGGCAGACATATATTTATACAAGATCATGGCCGTATAATTTCAGGCTCAAGGTTTGTTAACACAATAAGGGGCTTGCTTTGATTATCCAACATAACGGCAAAATGTATAAAAAAATAAAAAATCAAATTGTTTTTCAAATCAGACATATTAAATAATGGATAATCATTATTATCAATAAACAATAGTCGATTGTTTCCAAGGACTAAGTTGATCATCAGGCTCTACACAAGACTATTAATTTCAGGTAAAAAAAAAAACACAAAATGTATTACAGAAATTATTTTTTTTTTTAAGTTTGTTTTTATTACTTTTCGGTGTCATAATTATTTTTCTTGTTTATGTTTGTACAGTTAATATAAACTAAAAACTTTGGTTGGTGTACGTAGTTGATGACGAAAGACAAAAAGATCTCTAGTTGGAAATTTTCTTATCTCTATAAATAATAGCGGTGTGGGTTCTGCGTTAAATCGAAAGTAAAGATTTAATACAACAGTATACCAGTTTAAAATATTAATCATGGTTCCATCCTGGTCTCGATTCGATATTTCATTTTTTTTAAATCTACAGTTTTCAATAGTTTATGTGGTTATATGAAACGTAAAAGTCCCAAATATTAAAAAGTAATAATAACATAATTTCATTCAAATTATTGTTGTCTTTATTACAACAGATAGCACTTTAAAATCGTCAAATGTAAACAATAGTAATAATAGAAAATTCTCCGACGATGAGAATAGAAAACACGTTCTTCTTAACCAATTTCGTAAATAAAATTCTTATTTATAAGTCGATCTACTACAAAATAGGAATTCTGCTAATTTCTATACAAATTAACTTCTCAGCTATCACATTATCTAATTTTATAAAAATAAATAGTGCAGTGATTAATTTTTACATTATAAAATAAGATTTATATTTTTAAGACTTACAAGTCAAGTAAAAGTGTAGAATAATCGAGCAGTTTTTATATAATGTAATAAAAATCTCTATCGGTTTCAGACGTGGTGGCTCAATAGTTAAGCGACTTACAAATTTATTTATTTTTTTGCTGGTTCGATTTCTCGCGCGGTCATAATATTTTTTTTTAAATAATTTATCTTTTGTGTTGTTTTAACGAAAAGTAACAACAACTAATTAGAGCTCTCTGATAACATTTTAAAACATAATTTATCCTTTAGGTTGCTTCAAGGAAAAGAAAAAAAACAACTAATTAGATTTTTAATTTCGTTCATAACTTAAAAAAAAATTATTATTTTTTAAAATATGTATCGAAATTCAAAGTTGAACAATAATCTATCTCTGTGCAAAGGCTTTGCAGGGTACAGCTGGTATATTTATATTGTTTTAAGAATGTTACTTGTATTTATCGGTAAAGTTTAGATACATTATTAATAATTTCGCATAACACTACACAAAAATCAAACTTCAGAACTCAGCATTGTTGTGTATTATACAAGAACTTGTTGGGCCTCTAATTTATCTCATTCGTTAATACTTCACAATATGTCCACATTCTTCAAGATCAACATCCCAACTGCCTCTTGAACCACACGCACCAAATGACGCTTGGGAAGAACTCGCACACAGAAACTCGGCGCTGCGCAAATCACAAACCAATACACAACAGCACATTTATGAACTCGTGCTAAACTTGACACGTCTTTTATCTCTTAAAAAAGTTCCCTTAGCCCTAACAGGCTGTTTCTATAACCTCGGCATATAAAGAGATTGTGTGGTTAGCACAACGCCCAGCCGCCTTTACTTCCCCAACTTAAGTCAGGTACCCATTTTAAGCTGGGTGGACTTGTGGGACGACTTTGAAACACAATTCACCTGGGAAAATTCCTATGGTTCTCACCGAGGATCGAACCCAGGACTCTCAGGTCGACAGGTAGACTCTCATCTACACCACTCGGCCTCCCGTCTCTTTTACAATTAACACATGAGATATGTAGACGGGAAAGGACATGAAAATAAAATCTCAAATTTGAATCAAAAAGCTTACTTTTCCAATGTTTAGAATTTTAAGGAAGGTTGGGGTAAATTGAAATCAAGAGCATCAATCAATTTAATAAAATAAATATTAATGGCCAATAAATACAATTATAGATTCTAAGAATATACATTTTCGATTCTAGACAGTACAAACTAAAGTATAAAACTATCCACTTATGTTTCAAAAGTTTTTAAATGTCTGTGTTAAACTAAATGTCTGCGTTAGACTAAATCTCTGTGTTAAACTAAATGTCTGTGTTAGACTAAATATCTGTGTTAAACTAAATTTCTGTGTTAAACTAAATGTCTGTGTTAGACTAAATGTCTGTGATAGACTAAATGTCTGTGTTAAACTAAATGTCTGTGTTAGACTAAATCTCTGTGTTAAACTAAATGTCTGTGTTAGACTAAATGTCTGTGTTAGACTAAATGTCCGTGTTAAACTAAATGTCCGTGTTAAACTAAATGTCCGTGTTAAACTAAATGTCTGTGCTAAATCTCTGGGTTTGGACGTCATGTGTTATGACGTCATTGCTATTGTTTTGTTGAGAAAGGACAAAGAGACCCATCTCTTCTTGACCCCACCTTCACTAAAGACAGTTTTAGAGAGATCCCGGGACGAGAGCTGGTTACCTTGAAGTATCTAGTGAGCTAAAGTTCAGCTGGGACATCCAGGAAGGGACGCCATAATCAAGCCTAATGTGTCTTACTTTAAAAAGAGACTAATACACCATAATATGTAATGACTCAATTATATGGTTGAATTAATAGTTTTACGATTTCAAGTTGATTCAGTACTTTTATTATTTTTTTTATTTAAACAGATAGGTGGATAGATAAACCAGACAGACGAAATGACAGACGGACAGACAGGCGAACTGACTGAGGGACAAACAGATATACAGAAAGGTAGATAGATAGCTATATAGATAATATACAGAAAAAAGATGGATAGATAGATAGATAGATAGATAGATAGATAGATAGATAGATAGATAGATAGATAGATAGATAGATAGATAGATAGATAGATAGATAGATAGATAGATAGATAGATAGATAGATAGATAGATAGATAGATAGATAGATAGATAGATAGATAGATAGATAGATAGATAGATAGATAGATAATATACAGAAAAAAGATGGATAGATAAATAGATAGATAGATAGACTAAAAAAGGAACACACACGCACACACACAGAGCTAAGAGTGCGTCTTATATTTTCCATGTCCACTCAAAGGTCACTAGAGGACATCCAGGGATGATCCAATGTCTTCTATCTGAAATCGTTGCATTGATTTCACTGTCTCTAGCCTGGACAGTGGCCAAAATAAAATCTGGACAAGCTGAATGTAGGGGGGGCAGAGAATTTTTATTTTGAAGTTTCTCACTAGGTCACAGTTTGGCGGACAGATTAAAAGTAAAATGTACTGTTTCTTCAGAAGATTTTCTTTATATAACATACAGACATACATACATACATACCGACATACATACATACAGACATACATACAGACATAAGATATACAGACATACATACTTACATACATAGATACAGACATACATAGACATTGATACAGACATGCATACATACATAGATACAGACATAGATACCGACATACATACAGACATACATACAGACATTGATGCATACATACATACATACATACAGACATACATACATACAGACATACATACATACAGTCATAGGTACAGACAAACATACATACAAACATACATACATACATATATACAGACATACATACAGACATACTTACAGATAAAGATACTGACATACATACTTAGGCCTACCTACTTACAGACATACATACAGACATAAATACAGAAATACATACATGTTGTTTTGTTTTTAGACCTAGACTGTCAATTTTTCCTGGAAAGAATTATCAAATAAAATATTTCTTATATCTGTAAAAAATATTTAAAATAATCAAAATTTGAGCTGTTGCAAAACAAAATCAAAATATATAGATCTGTTATCTGGATATCAATGTCTTAAATCTAGATCTGTTATCTGGATACCAACTTCTTATATCTAGATCTGTTATCTGGATACCATTTTTTAAAATCTAGATCTGTTATCTGGATACCAATTTCTGATATGTAGATCAGCTATCTGGATAAAGTTTTCATACATATATATCCAGTTATTTATTTTTTTATAAAGAAAAGTACTGGAATGCACCATAGATATGCAATTAAAATTCAAGTAAGATACTAATATCCTAAAGTCTAAGGAAAAAAAAGGTGTCCGAACATCGTTCTGGTCCGTTGCGCCAGAAAAAAAGAATTGTCTATACCTATGCAGAAATATTTAGAACTGAATATAAAATATCCAAATAAATAGCAGACCTAATGGAGGCTAACGTAATAATAAAATATGTTGTTTACAAAATAACGTCATGACTTACAAAATATAAGTATTTTAGGTGAAGTTAATATGAACAATTTGTTATAATTATATATTCAAAATTGAGGAACAAAGAGAAGTCCCACATGTAATATTGTACGTCGTCGCGAGGGGGGAAAACAGCTTCATTTCATTAGCTGACTATATAAAAAAAACCTTTTAAGGGGAAATTACTTTTGGAATTCTTTCATCGCAGTTATTTGAGACACAAAGCAGCGGCCGTGACTCGTATGTTCCAGTAACAAAAGGCGTTCTTGTGAATAGGCGATTGGGGCGGCTGCCTGGGGCCAGTGGCACCGAGAGCCAACAGGGCAGGACATCATTGCGGGCCCCTTAATAAACAATGAGTCGTGAAAATATTGACATGGTCGGGGCTGCCGGGCCCCCTTTATGCCCCTTACAGATGCGGGCCCCCTGGCAATGACCCCCTACCCCCTCCTTCGGCGGCCCTGCCTGGGGCCCCAAATAATAGCGGGCCCCCGACCGGAGTTTTTCTTTTCTTTATTCTGCCAACATATTAGCTGCTGCAATAAAATTTGGTGGTTTATTGTATATTATTTTTTAAGTAGGCATTTCAGGGTTTGAAGTGATGTGATCTATTTCTGCTATTGGAAATCATCACTTTTGTTTAGTTTTAATGTGAACAGGTCAAACGTCTATTAAATGTATATTGAACCAAATATAGTCAACATTTACAACCAATTGCTTTTTTCTGATCTTCAATTTTATATTTTTACTCGAGATTTCTTATAAGTTTCTCACGTGACATCAACGTAAGGTAATTTGTCACTTTAAGTGGTGCACGGGGAGAGATATTCCTTAATATATACAGCATGGGGTCATATCACTCAAGCCAAGGGACTCCATGCTGATTAAACATTTATATCTCGTTATGTTTTTATTGCCTATCAAAATTGACATTTGAAATATCTAGTTTTTACTGATATGTAAGAATGATGTAAATAGCACTAAAAAAATAAACCATTGCTTAGAAAAGAAATGTAAATAACAGATAATTTTTTTTAAAAACCACCTGAAACACATTAGTTTTGGCTGTTTCCCTAGACGAATACTTATGAGTACTAAACAACCGAACTCCGCCGGCGAGGCACTTGCATCTAAGGGGGGACGGATGATTGTGTGGTAAAGCGCCCGACTGTCTACATGAAGGTCCCTTATTCGACCCCCGATGAGGACCAATGGATCTTTTGGATCTTGGTTAATGTCCCCGTCATATCTCCCGTGGTGCCTCCAACGCCATTGCACTATCGGATATGGTGCGGATGAAAGAAGGGCACCATATAAAAACATTCCCATAAGGAGTTAATAGGATCTAAGAGATTTCATCTCATCCTTAAAGGGATGTCACACACACACACACACACACACACACACACACACATACACACACAAAACACTCGCATCTAATGGCCAAAGATATGTTAACCTAAATGGAAAGTCTTCATAACAGAAAAAAAAAAATTTGTAGTAAATTTTTTAAAAAGTTACGATAAGACTGACTGCACTAGACGTATGTTGAAAGACTCGAACAAGGTGTAAGCCACTTCTAATAGCGTAGACACAATAAAACCTCATCATACAAATTTATGATTTTCAATGAAACATTGGGATGGGGTGGGGTAATAGGGAAGTAAATTGAAGGCCACACCCCGTTCACACCCCCAGTAGGCACATGCCCGTGACCTGCATGACGTCATTGATACTAAAACTTCACACAGTTCAATTAATTATTGTCAGGTAAATAAAACGTATAAAAGTAAATAGCAGCAGTACAAAATGATAACCAATGTTACTTGTCCTGGAATAATTGAGTGGTAAGTCCACTGTGCTTTAAATGGGTGCCTGACATTAGATTAGGGAAGTAAAAGTGTCTTGGAGTTGTGAACCATACAATCCCCTCTATTCGCCGTGATCAGATGACTTCAACACTTCTTCTAATCCAATGGCCTATCAGGGACATTTTTGTTATAAAATGATAAAACAAAAAAAAAGAATGCTAACAATGCAGCTCATAACAATAGCAATCATAAATATTGTTAGCTCTGCAAAGTATAACTTAACAAATGGTTTTAAAAAAAGTATTGCTTAAAATTCAAGTAAAAAAAAATAATTCTTTAAAGAAAACTGTGTTTACAAAAAACATAACAATACAAACCAGCTACAACAATTTAAATAAGACAAACATCTAAAATATTGGGGTCGATTCCTGACAACTTGTCAATACCACCTCGGCCATAATACATTTTTAACTAGTTAAGTATTCACGTCTGACAAAATGGACATTACGTATGCAACGAATGAGAATAGATTTAACGTGATTTAGTTTATAAATAGCCGCCGCTCTCTCTCCCACCCCCCTTCACCCTACCGCCACCGACTCAGCGCGACATCAATCACATCAATATTTATAAATCGGGTTAAAACGTGTGGGGTCAATGACCTTGTCATGGGGAGGTAATTCTGGGCTAGATGCTTAGTTCGTTTCACATTTTTTTGCATTATCGGACTTTGATTTCACATTTAGAAAAAAACAATCCTAAAGAACATTTCTATATCAACTAAACTGCTTACATAGACAATGACTTTGCTTAATGAAGATTGATTATTTAACCCGGCTTAGTGGTTTGTGTTTGATGATTTAACCTGGTTTAGTGATTTGTGTTTCATGATTGAAACTGGTTAAGTGATTTTTGTTTGATGATTTAACCTGGACTAGTGTTTGGCGACGAAAAGGGCGTTGTTGGATACATAGGCTGTAAAAACGGTCATCAAAAACATCACACCTGACACACACAGATATTACTTTAGGTACTGGTATATATATATATATATATATATATATATATATATATAGATAGATAGATAGATAGATAGATAGATAGATAGATAGATAGATAGATAGATAGATAGATAGATAGATAGATAGATAGATAGATAGATAGATAGATAGATAGATAGATAGATAGATAGATAGATAGATAGATAGATAGATAGATAGATAGATAGATAGATAGATAGATAGATAGATAGATAGATAGATAGATAGATAGATAGATAGATAGATAGATAGATAGATAGATAGATAGATAGATAGCCCAAAAAAACTATCACCACCATGCTAGTTTTTAAGGAAACATTTGACATCTTTGCTCGGTGAATGCCCCCAACAGACCCCCCCCCCACTCATTGCCATGACGTCGAAGGATCCGATCCATCTTTCTTAATTACACAATTACACCAGATTTTCCAGTTTCCAGACACTTTTTACTGTCTTGTTTGAAAACAAAACAAAGCATGCCTTGTCAACACTTTATACAATGTAATGACAAATGACATTACTTGTCAACACTTTATACAATGTAATGGCCAATGACATTACTTGTCAACACTTTATACAATGTAATGACATTCCTTGTCAACATTTTATATATATTATTTAGTGTATAATGTACACATGATATTCTGTTCATTTTTTTTTTCATTAGCTAAAATATGTTATACATAGATTACTGATAAACAGTGGCCTATAGAAGGGTGGGCAAGATGGGGCATCATGCCCCGGGCGCTATTCACAAAAGGGCGCCCAATGGTATATTTTACATATAATATTATATGGTTTTCGAATGGAGGGCGCTAAAAAGGTATTGTGCGAGTTAAGCTCGCTAAGCCAATGCTGATGCAGGAAGGTTACAAAATATACTGATACATTCGTAGAACAATGAAATGTGAGCTTCATTTTTTTTATTTCTTTGCAATAAATATTTACCTGCATGAATGTAAGGACAAGAAAACAGTCATTTAGCAGGATACCACCCCTTTGTGATAATAACAATGAGTTCAAATCCCAGCGCTGCTGCCAATTACATATTGTCTGTGTTAGAGCCAGCCTTATTATGATTTTTTTTTACTGTTTTTTTTTTTCCATTTTTTTTTTTTTTGACTAGGCAGAAACATAAAAATATTTTAGAGGCCAGTGGAAAATTATCTGAAACGGCCCAATAGCATCATATTCTATAGGAGTTCGTACTGGAGGTCGATAATACTCTGACGATACATGTGAACCGCACTCTGCAGTCCCCACAAGGAGCAATTGCAGCCCCGACAATAGATGAGATGAATCAAGCCCATCACATAACTGTCCCATCTTTTACAGACTTTTCCGTTAGCTTACAAGGTAAACTTATTATCATAATAATGTCGTTTCTCATTATTAAAGTTATCCTGTCAGTATTCACTTTGAAATATAGTCCTACTGTTTACTTCAGCCAAACCTAAATGTCAATTGACGACAGCATCTCTTCACCCTACATTTCTGGTTCATTACTTTATTACTCCAATGATTATTCTTCCTATTTTAGGCTTAATTGTATTTGGCCTTATTTTTATTTCTGTCAACCCACTTACCTAAAAAAAATGTTGGCAGTAAGCACTGGTCATACCGTCCCACCTACCTATAGACTTTTAACGTTTCGTGATAAGACAGGAGCAGTCCAGTACTGTAAAAGTCTGTGGTCACTTACGGATTTATGGCTATTTCAGTTACTATGGTCACTAAGAGGTCCAGCTTTCACACGCAGCGCCATCTTCTATCAGATAACTTGGTCGAGAGAAGGCGTGGTGGATTGAGAAGCTTACAAGTAGAGGAAGTTGATTGGATTGGACGGGATAAAATAAAACGAATGACGCAATGATTTCTGGGGTGGATTTTTCACTCAACGCCGGTCACTTGTACAAACCAGATTTAAATTAGATACAAAAATATATCTTTTTTATAGGCTGTTATAAAATTTTAGAAATACACAAGAGCACTTTCTAGTCTTTGGAATTTCTTTGAGTTGAGGCATGTTAATTAAATATTTTGATATGCAAGGAATGTATTAAATAAAAGAAGTTTTGTAAGCCTAAAGGGATATAAAAGTAAGTCTTATATGGGCTATCGGGGCAGACGAAGTGTGTATGAAGTCCCTGAGATGAAATCTCTTACATCCTATAAACCACAAATGGGACGGTGTTTATGTGCCCTTCTTTCATCCCCACCGTAGCCGATACCACGGGAGATGTTGAGGAAACTTTCACCATGACCTGAAAAATCCATTGGTCTTCAGCGGAGATCAAACCTGGGACCCACAGGTCGACAGTCGAGCTCTTTCCAGATGACCATCCGTCCCCGTAGATAAAGTGAGTTTACAATTTACGGCAGTAATTGTTATTTCTGGGTCGATGATAATGCTATACGTCTGTTTGGTGGAGATTTTGTAGTGGCCTGTGAGAGACACATTGTTACTTAATCAGCTGATTATGTACTGTCTACAAATATACAGCTATGAATACAACATGTATGACTGATGCAACTGTTCTAGTGTAAGATGTAACTTTTAAACAGAAACATGATTAAATATTGTACTTTTGTTAAACTTGGTAACGAGAAGTGTCTTATTAAGCAGTGAGAGATCTGAGATCCACATTTATAGAATAACTGCTCATTTTTTTTTTAAATAAAGATCTAATTGTTTCATCCCAGCTTTCCCTCTCCACGTTCTTAAAGTATCACATTTGTAGGGAGTAGAGTCCAGACTGAACATGACCATACAAATGTACGGTAAAAGACTTTTTGTTTTATTAACATTTTTAACAGTAATTTCTTGTTAAATAGTTAGCCATTCACATTTTTAACAGTAATTTCTTTTTTGTTAAATAGTTAGCCATTCACTTTTTTAACAGTAATTTCTTTTTTGTTAAATAGTTAGCCGTTCACATTTTTTAACAGTAATTTCTTTTTTGTCAAATAGTTAGCCATTCACATTTTTTTCTGCAATTGTTATTGTTTTTTTTTTTTGTAATGCCGCAAAGACTCAAAGTTCAAGGCCGAGTATTCCCATCACGTGACGGTCTCCTAGTGGGACAGAGACCAGGGTGAAAGATGGATTAGTCTATCTCACTGACCGCTAAGATCATGTCCTAATGTCAGGGCGGGGGGCAGAAGAGGCAGACCTGGGTGGGGGGACACCTCTAGTACCCAGCGCCCGCCCACCCTCACACACACACACTCACAACTCATACAAAAATATTCACTCAAGTGGCTCAACTTGGTTGATCTGAGTTAAAGATAACCGATAGGAGAGAACAGAGTCCGGCTAAAATACAGATCGGTCATTTCATCTTGTGGGGGGGGGGGGGGGGGTGAAGGTGTTAGTTGGGTGGAGGATGATAGGGAATGGGTGGGGCGCGGTACGAAAATGAGAAAAAAAAAGTGTGATGTGACTTCTGACTGAAACTGTTTCCCTTTTTTTTTTATTTTAAAGACGGCACCCTGCGTCTATCATGAAGAGACAATGATAGTCATTGAATACCACCAGACCTGGGGGGGGGGGAAAGGGGGGAGGGGGAACAATGACCAGTGGCAGCCTGCAAATAATGCCTGGAGATATGAGAGTCGACATGAGCGGTAACTCATCTCTACATGGAAACATTGCTGCGACAGCACAAAGACGTCATGGGAAAGGTTTTTGAATGGATATTGTTGAATAAGTTCCTATTGTGATTTTGTTGGAAATAGATTGATCTTAATGCAAACGTTTCAATATCATTTGAAACTCATAAACAATCAGTCCAACCAGGCCATTAGCGGCGTGTATACATGATATGTTTGTATCTTTACTTTTAAACTTTCATTTTTATGTTGTATTTTCTTCTAGAATATATATATATATATATATATATATATGTATATATATATATACTAGCTGTAAGTACCCGGCTTTGCCCGAGTTTAAAATAAGGTTTTCTGTTTACCTTCTGTTTTCTCCCTACCCTCTCTCTCCCTTCCTCTCTCTCTCCCTCCCTCTCCCTCCCTTTCCCTCCCTCCCTTTCTCCCTCCCTCCTTCTCCTCCCTCTCCCTACCTCTTACTCCCATTTCTCTCCCTCCCACCCTTCCTCTCCCATCTCCCCTCTCCCCCTCCTTCTCTCCCCCCCTGTCCATCCCCCTCCCTACCTCTCTCCCCCTTCCTCCTTCCCTCACTCCCTCCCTCCCTGCCCCCTCTCTCTCTTTATCTCTTCCTCCCATTTCTCCCCTCTCTCTCTCCCTCCCTTCTTTCTCCCTCCCTGCCCCCCTCACTCTTTATCTCTATCCCTCCCTCTCTCCCACCCCCTCTCTCTCCCTCCCTTCCCTCTCTCCCTCCCTGCCCTCCCTCCCTCTCCCATCTACCTCTCTCCCCCTCCTTCTCCCCCCTGTCCGCCCCCATCCGTCCCTCTCTCCCCTCCCTCTCTCTCCCTCTCTCTCTCCCCTCCCTCTCTCCCATCCCTCTCTCCCCTCCCTCTCTCCCCCTCCCTCTCTCTCCCCCCTGCCCCCCTCTCTCTCTCTCTCTCTCTCTGTATATATATATAAATACTTATTATTATGGCTTCACACTTCTTTTAAAATCCTTCTTCATTCCTTTAACTTCCTCAAGCTGTACAAATAGGGAAGCATGAAAAAACATCAACAATTCTTTGCAGCACAAAGACACAATACAGCACCAGCGCGCAAGTTCTATTCGATCATCGGGAAATGACGTCACAGAAGAATTTTATTTATGGCGCCGTCGAGATTACTTTAATATAGTAAAATACTAAAATTAAAAAAAAATTAATTACAATTAAACTACCCATCCAGATGAAACGAAACCCTTGCAGTGACTTCACACACAGACCGGTGTGGATGGGTGGTCGTGTGGTTTAATCTCCTGTGACTACTGTGAGGACAAAGATATTAAAAAGTCCCCGCTATATCTCCCGTGGTGCCTCCATATATTTCTTTTGATTGATTTCTTCTTTATTTATTTTTTTATCTAAAGGTACGAAAATTACTCACTAACCTAGTCGCCAATGATATTGTCTGAATGGTTAAAATGGGTTGTTGTTTTTTTTTTTGTTCTTATTTTTACTATTAAAGACCACCAAACACACAACACTTCTATAGTAGGCCTACGTAAAGCTTTTATTTTCCTTGAACTCAAATTTACATTGCCTGTATATAGTACTATACTTCTCTTTCAAAGTAGAGATGGTTTGTCGGCACTATTATTTTCCGACTCAGTCAACACCATGAACATAATAAGGTAATTTATGTCGCTGTATGTAGTGCATAGTAAAGTTCCATGAGTTCTAGACAACATCGGGGCAGATGATGCGTAGAATTCATCTGTTTATGTAACCTCGGCATATGAAGGGATTGTCTGGTTTGTACAATGCCAAGCCGCCTTTACTTCCCCAACTTAAGTCATGCACCATTTAAAGCTGGGTGGAGTTGTGGGTCTTTTGAACTACTTTCACCAGGACCTGAACGTTATTACTATTTATATGTTTAATATGTATCATGTTTTACGCTATGGTAGTGGCATTATAATTGTTACAATTGCAAATATATTTTTTAAATTTTTTTTAGAAAAATACATTTAAAAAATCAAACTGCTAAATAGAAAACTGTTCAACAGTAGGAATAATAGGGGAGAGTGAAGGAGGTACCAATTTTTCTGCCAACCAGAAGTGGCCTTTCATGGAAAGTGCCTGTGGTGCCACAAATACTAATACACTTGTTCTGTTCTGTCCTCAATATCAAAAAGATGTCATAATTCATTTAACTCTATACAGTTAAGTTGAGAAACAAAACACACCTGTAAATAGGACACTCTAAAAATAATGGAGAATGTATTATCGCAGTGCAGAGACTCAATGCATGAAGCAACAAGTCCATCCTTAATTTCTTCGGCTTTCACTTTAAGTGCATACTCTGGTGGTATCCTGAGTAATGTACAAACTTCCTTTAAACTTGTAGACATCGAGTAGCAAATCTCTGTTTTGTTTATCTGAAAAGAATCCATTTGAAATCTATTATCTCTCTTTCTCTCTCTCTCTCTCTCTCTCTCTCTCTCTCTCTCTCTCTTTCTCTCTCTCTCTCTCTCTCTTTCTCTCTATCTATCTATCTATCTATGTCTTACTCTAGGTGTGTGTGTGTGTGTATTCAACGAACAATGTTTGCTAGAATGACACTGGTCGGTCAATGTGAACATTGGCTGGGCGCGAACGCTCAATGTCGAAGTGACAATGATAATAGTATCGTGTGAAATAGATAACATGAATTACGAACCTGCAGCATAAAGAGGGACTTTAAGAAGCTCTGTTTGAAAGTAGGATAATACCCTGGGAAAACGGAAATAATACCGGTTGGAAAAGGAAAATATTAGAAAAGGGAAATTCTTACCAATAAAAGTATGGGCGAATGAAATGACAATAGAACGCGAGAGTCAGAGACATGCAAAGATGATAATAGAAACAGATTTAGATATGTAGTAAGTGGTACCTAAAGATGTGGTCATCGAGGAGCTGGAACCTGAGGATGTGGTCATCCAGGAAGTGCCGCATGAGAAGAGGCCAATCTAAGAAAAGCCACCCAGTGATTTGAGCCCATGAAATTATGACCAGTTCGTTAAATATCTGAAGTTTCTTGCAACATGACATGTCTCAGCACAGCGGAAATTGCCAATAGCGAGAACGATGTAGCAGGACTTGGGCAGTGAAGTATAGACAGTGGAGAAAGTACAAGAACAAAACATATCATGAACAATAAAACGTAACTCCACGAATGTCTTGAATTTACCGAAATCGATAACTGTGGAGCTGATGATGATACCAACGGAGGACACTGCAGCAGCAAGACCTTTACAGGTCTTAATTTCTTGCACAATCTGTCTGCAAAAGGAGACTACTAGACCCCCGATGAACGAGAAACCCATCTCTCCAGTTGAGATTTACCCCTTACCGTACCCTGCATGGACCAGCGATCATGGTGGTGTCATCTCGGCTAATCAGCCTTCAACTTTAGAAAACTTCAAGATGATACATCTTCCAAAAATGGCAGATTACCCTCCAAGACGACTGGGACAACAACATTCCCATGTTCCTGATGGCATATAGAAGGTCAACCCAAACTGGTCAAACGCCATAAATATTGTTGTTCGGTAGGGAGCTTCGATTACCGTACGACGCTCCGTTCGGGCTCCCCTAGGACACCTCTATCACAAAGACTGATTACGCTATAATCTTAGTCATAAAGTTAATTACCAGAGAGAATGTTCAGAGCTAGACATGTTAGAATAGCGAGGTCGCTACTGTAAAGACATAGCACGTTAAACTCGCGTGTTATTTCCTAATGGACTCTAGTTTAGTTGTTTAAATGTTCAGTGGATTTGTAGTAGATAAATAGTTTTTGTTTTTATTATTAAACCCGCGTGTCTTGTGAGTCGCTCTTGAGATATACAACAATACGACCTTTTCAAGGATCTAATGCAGAAAAGATATTTTACCGTCAATGACTCTTCCCCTCTTTTTAGACATTCGCCCACTTTTAAAAGATTCTTGTCCAATATTGATGCTAGCTGTAAATCAGATCTGTAAGGAACTGACCACTCCATTTCCTGTTATATTTAAGTTTATTTTAAAGGCTAAATTATTACACATTAAAATTGTATTAGAGTTACAATATTAAACAAGTATAATTGAATGGCGTGTATAATTCTAGTATACAAGTTTGAGTGAGAGCAACTGGTACAATACCAATGGGTCACGAAAACCTAGGCCTACCAAGGGCGGCCTTACTGAAATGGCCTAACCGGGCACAAGTATAAGCAGCCCGAGTTTATATGTACCCTATAGTAATGTTCTATTTATATCTCACATCTTTTAATTGTTATAGTGGGGATCTCTGCACATTGGTTAGCCCGAGGGTCTGTAAAGCTGTTAAGAGGCTCTGCATGTAGTCAAAACAATACATTGTACACACAGGACCCTGGCGAGCAGTTATTTAGTACTTTATTGGGCTTCGCAACTCGTGGAACAGGCCATGTAAATTATTGATGCAGAGATTTAAAAACATATTTTCTATTCTTTGTGCATATATCTGCCCATGTTATTGGCAACCGTCTGATTTTATTTTACTGACGTTAATATTTTAATTAATTATGTGTTTTAGCAAACACATCTATCGGATGTCATGTGACCTTATAGGTATAAGGTTGAAAACTATAAATAAATACACACCTGCACATCGCGTTAATAAGAATAAGGAATGTAACTAAAATTTAAGTAAATGTATAATTTGTAAAGTTAAGGCTGGAAGGGAAATACCTGAATTAACCTGGCGGAACAGCCATGTTGATAGTTTTATGAACGCCCAATACGAAACCCCGTCATTTAAATGCAATGTGAAATAACATAGGTATATTTCAACAAGACCCGTCTGTTATATATATAATCATTAAGGCTTACCTGCGTCCAAGTGGAATATTTTGAAAAGATACTCACCAGATGAGAGCACAGACCATCTAACGTGTAACTGTTTATTTCAAAGTTTTTAAGACACTTACATTAACTTGCAAGAAAAAATGGACATAAAATAATAGTTTTCGAAAGCACAAGTGACAGAAAGAGTTCCTGAGAGAAAAGTTTGAAAAATTTGACTTGAACTGCAGTGTACGTAGCTTTAAATTTTCCCTGAAAACGTTTAGCAAAGACCTGGAATTTCCGATTTCATCACATATGTTCACAACTGAAAAATATTGATTTTTTTTTTCCTGTAAAATCCTGCCCTGGCAAGTCACATCGAATGTGTGTTTATTATGTAGCGTTGGGATAGTATCAGTTGGGCCCAGCGCAAAAGTAGTGTAACATATTAGCTAGCATTGTAGCGTGACAAGTGTATCACAGCATTAACAATAATACAGTTGGACCAGTACCGGTCTCTAGGATTGGCAACTGTTACAAACTGCATTTAAGACATCCTCCCGCGTTCAACACCCACCCCGTTTTCTTCCCGCGTTGTATTAACCCCCACTTGTTTATCTCTACACCCCCCTTTTCCCCGGTCTGATATGGCGCGCCCGTATTTTGACCATCAAACCAATGGCTCGTGACGACCCGTCTTCGGCTGAGCCATCCATCTTTCCCCATCCACCCCCCCATGAGATTAATACATCGGACTAGGCTAGATGATAACAGAACGTTACGCCTTATCATATGGCACCGTTGGTCAGCACACCTGGACCTGACATGATGTTGATGTATGTTTTCAGAGTATGTTTCAACTTTATAAATTGAGATGAGTTTACTAATCATGGTCATTCCCCCATTCCGCGGGGCCACGTTATACGGGTCTGCTTAGACTCCCTACTGTAAAGTTAGCGGATAGCTAACAGCTCTTTCAGAGCTATATGTATTTTGTTTAATAAACTAAAGTGTTGGTATCTATATATGTATCCAATTTGACTTGTTTCTTCATCTGTTTGTCACACGGCTGTACACAAATAAATTATTGACCTCACGTATCCAGTTCAGGACTAGATTGCCCATAGACAACGGCCATCACAACGGTCTACAAGGCGAGATTGTGACAGCAACTGGTGCCACCGCCCTTGGCACCTGAGACCATTTTGGTACGTTGGGTGTTCCTCTAGCCTGACTAAAGTTATTGTCTTATTTCGGAAACCACTTGAAATAGTAGAATATACATTTGGTGGTAGAGAATAGTTCATGTAAAATCTAATGCCCATTTCCCCGCTACATTTAGGCTATAGCTCATATGTTAAGGTCAATTATCAGTTAATGGTAAACACTTGGTTGATACCTATGCAGCCCCGTAGCGTGAAAATTCTACAGCAGGGGCAAGGCAATAGCAGGGGGCTGGTAATGCATTTTACTAAGTAGAACAAATAAGCAGGGGGGCCAGACAAAACGCCCCCTGGCCCCCCTCCGCACGCTACGGGCCTGTATCTATGATGTTTTTTTTTCCTCTTCATTATTAAGTCAATATTGAAAAAACAGTCTGAAATATTCCTAGCATTTTAGTTATATTTTTTGTAAGGTTTAAAGAACAATTTCCTGTTATAATAATAATCATTTTTTTGTTATTTATTTTCATAGAAATGTCATGACAAATAGGGGATCATATTTTGTGACAGTAAATAGAGCGGGATCCCTATGAACAATTGATGTGAACTCGGTATATTTAATGGAAAATCTAAACATACCTTTAAATAGGACACTCTAAAAATAATGGAGAATGTATTATCGCAGTGCAGAGACTCAATGCATGAAGCAACAAGTTCATCCATAATTTCTTCGGCTTTCACTTTAAGTGCAAACTCTGGTGGTATCCTGAGTAATGTACACACTTCCTTTAAACTTGTAGACATCGAGTAGCTAATCTCTGTTTTGTTTATCTGAAAAATTCCATGTTAAGTATATCATCTCTTCCTCTTTCTCTCTATGCATATATATGTATATATATATATATATATATATAGAGAGAGAGAGAGAGATAGATAGATAGATAGATAGATAGATAGATAGATAGATAGATAGATAGATAGATAGATAGATAGATAGATAGATAGATAGATAGATAGATAGATAGATAGATAGATAGATAGATAGATAGATAGATAGAGAGATAGATAGATAGATAGATAGGTAGATAGATAGATAGATAGATAGATAGATAGATAGATAGATAGATAGTTAGATAGATAGATAGATAGATAGATAGATAGATAGATAGATAGATAGATAGATAGATAGATAGATAGATAGATAGATAGATAGATAGATAGATAGATAGATAGATAGATAGATAGATAGATAGATAGATAGATAGATAGATAGATAGATAGATAGATGGATGGATGGATGGATGGATGGATGGATGGATGGATGGATGGATGGATGGATGGATGGATGGATGGATGGATGGATGGATGGATGGATAGATAGATAGATAGATAGATAGATAGATAGATAGATAGATAGATAGATAGATAGATAGATAGATAGATAGATAGATAGATAGATAGATAGATAGATAGATAGATAGATAGATAGATAGATAGATAGATAGATAGATTTTTTTCTTTTACATAAACATATTTTGCATTTAATTGTAACCATTTTATTGCAAGTAATCAGTCGGAAAAAGAATAAGACAAATAATAAACTGAGTAATGACTATTCCAATTTTAATGCTCAATGAATTTAACTTAATTTTTACACATTTTAATGGAAGAACTGAAATAAATGTCCCTTACAATTTGAATTCTCAATAAAAAATATTCTCAGTTTGTTTTTAATATTTCACGTGAAAGAAGCTTCTATTTTCTTAGCCCAGGGGTAGGCAACCTGCGGCTCGCGAACCGCATGCGGCTCTTTCGATGTCCACAAAGTGTGATGGCTTTCCAAGGATAACGTATTGAAATGTTTTGCTTCTTGCATGAGTAAAATAAAAAAAATTGTAATGGAAAATGCATTGCTCGTCCTGAATCGGAAGAAGATGAATGGCTGCAAAAGTTCAACTTCATAGTTGTTATCACAAAGAAACTAAATGAGCTAAATGTAAAATTGCAAGTAAAAGGAAACCCGACCTACGCCTTGCTTGAAGAAATGGTTTGTTTCGAAAATAAATTATTTCTTTTTGTCGAAGACCTGTAGAATGGTAAATTTAATCATTTCGAAAATCTGAGGCAGTTAGTGTTGCAGAAGACTGGTAAGTCCAGTAAACATATTTGGATTCAATTTACCGAGATAGTTAAGGAATTCAACGTATCTTACGTTACAATATATCATCGTATAAAACACCAAAGAATATAAATTATACATAAAGCGCCTTGCTATTTAAAAAAACTATAAACAAGAATTACTTTAGTATGAGTATAAACAAAATGACGAATAGATTCGCTGAGAGATTTGAGCAATTCAAAACAAATGCAAGTAGTCTGGAGTTCATATTAAATTCTCTCAATTCTCTAAATACAAATGAGATCAACATTGAGCCATTTGGAATTGATGCCAATTCGATTCAAATGCAATAGCTGGATTTGAAAGCCAAACACTTGTGGAGTGGCAATTTGTTCACAGAACTCAATAGCAAGTTAGAAGAGTAGGAGATCCAGAAAAGCAAGCATGTTGCGCTGCACAAGTGGGCAGATCTAAAAGAAATACCGCGAGTTGGGGCACTCATAGTTGACGCATGGAAGAGTCTTCCATAGTGCTGGGGAAAAATATCGGTATCGGACTATCGGTAAAAAGGCATATCGGTCGCTCCCTAGTCGTAATCTCCAAACATGGTTTGCCACCAATTTATGATCAATACAATAATGTATCATATGTCGTAATCTCCAAACATGGTTTGCCACCAATTTATGATCAATACAATAATGTATCATACGTCGTAATCTCCAAACATGGTTTGCCACCAATTTATGATCAATACAATGCTCTTGGGTTTTGTTTTTTTTTTCTTTTAATCACTCGGGATTTTGTTTTTGTTTTTTTTTAAATACTTTTCACAACTAAAACTACAGTCTCCATTCATTTATGTGACCTTTCTACTGATCCTATCGTTGTATGTTTAAAAAAAAACAAAATTCCACAGTGAGAAATTTTTAGTAAACAAAATTCAACAGTGAAAACGTCAACAGGTAAAACAAAAGAACTAACCAGAAAAAAGATAGTTGGTAGATGCTGTATAAAAAATGCAATATTCTGAACTACGTACTTCCGTTAGTGATAAGTAATATATATATATATATATATATATATATATATATATATATATATATATATATATAGTACGGGGAACCTACGGCGAATTTCATTACCGGGATCTTGAGCAAACGTACGATTTCATTTTTTACAGTTAGTTAGCAAGGAAATTTTTGTAAAAGATTTTTTTCAATTGTTTATATATATTGTATATATTTTTATACGTTTACAAATGTTACTAGAATAATAGGTGAAAGTAGAAAAGATATTTTACCGGCAATGACTCTTCTCCTCTTTTTATCCGTTCACCCACTTTTAAAAGATTCTTGTCCAATATGGATCCAAGCTGTAAATCAGGTTATAGTTATAGTTTACAAGGACTAAAATATCAAAATTGTATTAGAGTTATACTATTGCCCAGTATAATTTATGGACATGTATAAGTAGAGTATACAATCATGCTAGAATAAGGAGTGCAACTAGGACACTGTTCAAGGGTCAATTGAGGTCACGAGTATGAGATGCCCATGTTTATTGTGCTCTATGCTAAATGTCCATTTATATTGCCTATTGGTTAGCCGAGAGGCCCATAAAGCTGTTCAGACGGCTCTGCATGCAGTCACAACAATATATTGCATATATAGGTCCTTTAGCGCCTTATTTTGTTCCTAGATGTACCCTGCAAAGCCTTTGCATAGAGATAGACTATCGTTCAGCTTTCCATAGAGATAGACTATCGTTCACCTTTGCATAGAGATAGACTATCGTTCAGCTTTGCATAGAGATAGATTATCGTTCACCTTTGCATAGAGATAGACTATCGTTCAGCTTTGCATAGAGATAGATTATCGTTCAGCTTCGCGGAGAGATAGACTTTCGTTCAGCTTTGGTTCATATTTTTAAAACACTTTAGTTTTTTTTTTTTTTAAGTTATGAGCGAGATTAAAAATCTAATTAGTTGAGTTTTCTTTTCCTTACAACATCTTAAAGAATAAATTATTTTAATTAATATTTTAAACTGGAATACTGTTATATTAATTCTTTACATTCGATTTGACGCTGAGCCCACACCTCTATTATTTATAGAGATTTATCGGGCGCTAGCAACCACTGGAGCAGGCCTTGTAAGTTATTGATATAGAGATGAAAATAATATTTAGTCGGTGTGCATATTTCTGATCATTTTATTGGCAGCCCCTAATTTGATATTTCGACCGTTAATATTGTATTAATTATTCATTTTAGCATTATTTTATCATATACCATTTGGCATGAGATTGGAAACTTTAAATATAAATATATATCAGCACCTCAATGCGGGACAATATATCATATATGTAAACATTTTAAAGTTAACAAAGATCATAATAATAGTTTTATAGCATTAACAATAATGAGGCTTGTAATTAAAACTATCTATATAAATGATAGCGGTGTGGGTTCTGTGTTAAATCGAAAGTAAAGAATTAATACAACAGTATTCCAGTTTAAAATCGCCAAAAGTAAAAAATAGTAATAAAAATCATGAAAAAAACGGATCTGTCCGTAAACCAAGCCTACTGATCAAACCATAGGGAATATAACTCTATGCTAAAGTTGTGCATGGTACAGCTAGTAATATATTGATGCCTGACAAAGTTAAGGGCTAGAGGGACTATAGGAGACATAACCTTGTGGCAGAGACGTATTGACAGTACTATAGGCCGCTCCCACGAGAGACCATCATTAGAATGCAAAGTACAATAGCATAAGTATCATTAAACAGTCCCGTCTGTTATGTAAATGGAATTTCATTACAATGATGTATTTTCTTAAAGATACTCACTACCAAATCTAGGTGAGGGCACAATCCATCCAACTTGTAACTGTTCTGTTTATTTTTAAAGTTACATTAATTTGCAAAGAATAAAATATAAATGATTTTGGCTAATCATGCAGTGAGAAATAATGATAATTCCCGAAAGAGAAAGCTGAAAAGGAGCACCTGAGATAGTATTTTTTTGTGAAAAGTTAGAAATATGACTTGAATTTTCCGATTTATCATTTATGTTCATTAGTGAAAAGAATCGATTGTCCACAATAAGTCCAGCATGACGTGCCAGATATAATGTATGTTTATTATGCAGGCCTGTGCAGCCTTGGACATTATCTACCCGTTGCGTACCGCACAGAGACAGATAGTGTAAACTTTTATCTGGCTTGGTGTCTACAACATTTATATTAATAAAGTAATTGCATTGTGTAAGGAAAGTGAAAATAGATAGATAGGCATAGATAGATAGACAGTCATATTGTTAGATAGATAGACAGATAGATTGAGTGATAGATTGATAGACAGATAATTAAGTAGACAAACGAATTGCACGGACAGTGAAAATAGGTCAGGACTGATGATTAATAGCAGCAGCGTGTAGAGTTAGGTATTACGTAATTAGACAGGTGGGAATACGAAGGGACAGCGTTGGTCAGTTGTAGGGACGCGGAGATATACAGGTCACGACAGAAAGAGAGGGGGCCAGTAGTGTAGGTTTTGTTAAGTTTGAAGAAGGTAGTGAATTAGGAAGAAACGAAGGGATGAGTAGGAACAGAGTATTGTATTGACGGAACGACAAGTGATGTAGTAATTTATTGTGTAGAATTGATTTAATATTTGATGTTCACTCTTGGATATAAGTGCTTTAGATCATTCAATAAAGTGATTTTAATTAATAGAACGGAGTTTGTGAATTTGCATTAGTGGTGTGTAAAGAAAGAAAAGGAAAGAAAGTAATTAAGTATAAAGAAGATAAAACAACAACCATCGCCATACGTGAAACTAAAACATTGCCATCCCTGACACATTGCATTAAGTCAGATAGTCGATCTGGTTCTTTGCAATTTCCCTGAAAATTAACTTATCGTGCTGGTTATAAGGCTATCGCCGGATAATCATAACCTAAACTCCTGACGATACACGCCAGCAGTGGTCGCCTTGATCATACACTCCAACCAATGGCATATTTTTTGTACCAAACGTGACTCCAAAGGGCAGTAACACGGTAAGACTAGGTACCCCTTAAGTCCATGTAACCCTAAGTCTAGGTAACCCCTAAGTCCATGTAACCGTAAGTCTAGGTAACCCCTAAGCCCATGTAACCCTAAGTCTAGGTAACCCCTAAGTCCATGTAACCCTAAGTCTAGGTAACCCCTAAGTCCATGTACACCCTAAGTCCATGTAACCCTAAGTCCCATTATGTGCAGTGATCTTAAGTTTGACATATGTTCAAATTCACACTCTCCGTGTTGGTAAGTTTGACGTTATAAAAACCACTTACTCTTGGTTTGGACCGCCGTTCAAATTTACGATCCGTTGGGCTACACTCATACATTCGTGTGTGTAAATACGTTGAGTACCGCTGGGCTACACTCATACATTCGTGCGTGTAAATACGTTGAGTACCGCTGGGCTACAGTCATACATTTGTGCGTGTAAATACGTTGAGTACCGTTGGGCTACACTCATACATTTGTGTGTGTAAATACGTTGAGTACCGCTGGGCTACACTCATACATTTGTGCGTGTAAATACGTTGAGTACCGCTGGGCTACACTCATACATTCGTGCGTGTAAATACGTTGAGTACCGCTGGGCTACACTCATACATTTGTGCGTGTAAATACGTTGAGTACCGTTGGGCTACACTCATACATTTGTGTGTGTAAATACGTTGCTCACATAGGCTTTCTGACCTGGAATTCCTTGACAATACCATCACAGACTGGATGGATGACTGAGTCTAATAGTAGTACAATAATACTTTTTACTTATTGGACTGTCAGTATTTGATGGATGGGGGTATGGTGGTCTAATTTTACCTCAAAACGGACTTTGTATTTACTTTTTTGTTAACAACAAAGAAAGCATTCGGTATTAAGCATAGATTTTGTTGTTGTTGTTGTTATGTTCTACAGTTTGTTTATATATACACAACTGGGGCTGAGGATCAGTTTGTGTGCTGGTTGAATTAAATCAACCACCTGGTTGTCTTAAGTTGTGTTTTCTTTTCAAGTGGCTATTTTATTCTTCATTAAGACTGCACGGTGTCAGAGGTGCAAATGAAAACAGTTTGCGGTGAATGAAATCACAACGGAGAAATGTTCACATTTATGTTGCTTTTTTCATGCCCTTTTGTAAATTGAGTTCAATAACAAAATGTATTTTTCTAACGGTTTTCTCCACTCAAAACTTCTGCTTATTTATTTATTAAAATGTGTATATCTTCTTGTTTCATTGCAATGCATGATTCAATTATTTATTATGTAATTTTCTTTTATTTTTTTTCTGCTGATTAACAAACAATAAGTCAAGAAAAATTATCATATTACAAACCAAGGGAATTAGCCGTGTTTTACTATTACGGTCGACATTTGTAAATGGGTTACTACCCTTGCATAAATGATAATTCTAATATGCGTCTCCAGCTGGAAATTGGTAACGGAAATGTGCCGGTTGATCTGACTGACTTATATTAGAACGAAATTTATTAGCCCATAAATTCCGTTATTAAAACATGATACGATTAAAATTAATTGCTAAATGTTTAAAAATGTATATCTAGGAAAAAATTTAGTTTTAAAATCTCTCATTTTAATTTGTCCTGACTTGCTCACTAAGTACTTTTAAGGCAGTCTGCTTTAGAGAGGGTAAGGGGCATTTTCGCGCAGTTGAATTGGATTAACTCACAGCCATTCTTAGTGAAGTACTAATACTTTAGTTTTCACTATAATATTGTGAATAGATTGTGTATTGGTCACTCTTTTAGGCGAAAGAAAATGTTCAAGGGTATGACCTAGTCGACTTCTTGGTTAGTTTTAGATCAATACCCAGAAGTACCTCGTGATGTTCACTTGAGAACGCATGTGCCAAAGTGCCAAGATCTGTGAGTATGAACGAAATCCGTTGTTCTCGAATTGCGACAACTAGGTGACAGAAATATCTGGAGTTAAATGGAGTAGCCGCCCTAGACTGAACCGAGGCCCGGGAGACAGGCAGAAATATCTGGAGTCAAATAGAGTTGCCGTCCTAAACTGAACTGAGGCTGTGGAGAGTAGATCAAGCAGTTGAGGGCCAATGTAAACTATCTGTGCCGTCACTGTAGTGCGGTTGGAACCCATTGTAAACTATCTTTGCCGTCACTGTAGTGCGGTTGGAACCCATTGTAAACTATCTGTGCCGACACTATAGTGCGGTTGAAACCCATTGTAAACTATCTGTGCCGTCACTGTAGTGCGGTTGGGGCCCAATGTAAACTAACTGTGCCGCCACTGTAGTGCGGTTGGACCCCATTGTAAACTAAATGTGCCGACACTGTAGTGCGGTTGGAACCCATTGTAAACTAACTGTGCCGCCACTGTAGTGCGGTTGGAACCCATTGTAAACTAACTGTGCCGACACTGTAGTGCGGTTGGAACCCATTGTAAACTAACTGTGCCGCCACTGTAGTGCAGTTGGAACCCATTGTAAACTAACTGTGCCGACACTGTAGTACGGTTGGGGCCCAATGTAAACTATCTGTGCCGACACTGTAGTGCGGTTGGGGCCCAATGTAAACTATCTGTCCCGCCACTGTAGTGCGGTTGGGGCATTGTAGTAATTGGTTGTCAATGTAAACATATAGTAGATTGTAGGCCGACCAAATTAACCTATTTATTATTGAATTGATATTGAACAACTCAATACTTTATAGAAGGTTTATGTGCTAGTTGGAGGGAATACCTTTATTGCCTTGGCTACTAGACTAGTAATACATTACTTCTTCAACTCTGATTTTGAAGAGGAAAATGGCAAGTCATGGACACATGTAACTGTTTGGCTATCATTTTTTAATTAAAATATCTCTTAGCTACACATGCGTTTGCAGTGCTATTTTTTCTTGCCGGTACGCACCGGTACAGCGTACCGGCACCTTTTTCAATGTAGGGGAAAAAATTAATACTTTTCTTGTAATTTAACGTTTAATATAAATGTATTACATTATTAATTTGTTACAAGTGAATTATTTTAAAATTGCGGGCAATAAGAATTAAAATATGTTCGAACTGGTTGTTAAAGGTGAGTCAATTCATCACTGAGTACCGGCACATATATTTTTTTTACAAAAAAGCACTGTGCGTTTGTATTATTGAGTATTATTATTAATATTAATGCAAGCAATGTACACAATGCAGACAATGTACGCAATGTACACAATGCAGAATGCAGACAATGTACACAATGTAGACAATGCACAGAATGTGCACAATGCACACAATGTGCACAATGCAGACAATGTACACAATGCAGACAATGTACACAATGCAGACAATGCAGACAATGTACACAATGTACACGTTCAGACAATGCAGACAATGTACACAATGTAGACAATGTACACAATGTACACGTGCAGACAATGTACACAATGCAGACAATGTACACAATGTACACATTGCAGACAATGTACACAATGCAGACAATGCACACAATGTACACAATGCAGACAATGCAGACAATGTACACAATGCAGACAATGCACACAATGTACACAATGCAGACAATGTACACAATGCACACAATGTACACGTGCAGACAATGTACACAATGTGCACAATGCAGACAATGTACACAATGCAGACAATGTACACAATGTACACAATGCACACAATGTACACAATGCAGACAATTTACACAATGCAGACTAACACATTTATGAGAGTGGATTCACAGAACTATAATAACTAAGACTTGATATTTGTTTCTTGATATTTTCTTCTGTGTCTGCAGCCTCAACTAATACATAACTGCTCTGGAGAAATGCAAGTGTAGAAAAAAAAAGTCACACAACTAAAGCATCAATGACTGAAACATTTATTTGATCAATTAGCAAGATGGTCATGTGATTTTCATACAATAATGTTAACTTGAAAAAGATAGATAATAATTTTACAAATTCTTGCAAATAAAAATATAATTTAAAAAATAATACACAAATTTTAAAAAGTGAAACCAAAGTTTTGTTTACATTATGCATTATAGTGCAAGTCTTAGCAACGTTTGCAGAAAATATTTGTCAATGTACAGTTTTCAATGAGACAGTTTCATAGCAAAAATTTTCATAAAAAAGAACATATTTAATAAAGAAAAAAATACATAGCAAATATTGAGTACTTTAAAAATACATAGAACACAAGCAGAGCATTTAATTTGTTTCATTTTATGTTTATTTTACCGACTTGGTTAAATATTTTTGAGAGTAATAGAGTATTGTCCTTTCTGTGTGAATGTTTTTATTGTGAAGAATATTGAATGTGATTTATTTGTTTCATATATTATGTGATGTGATAAGAGTGAATTTCAATATTTTAATGTCATATCTACGACAGTTATTTAAAATTCAAGAATAGGGACCATACTGGATCGGGATTTCTATATTTGTCAGACAAATTTCCACATATAAGTGAAACAAAGTTGACTGCAGCTATCTTTGTTGGACAGCAGATCAGAGAAGTAATGAAAAATGAGGAGTTTACATTTAAATTGGCCGCAGTTGAACTGCAAGACTGAATGCTTTCGAAAATGTTGTCAACAATTTCTTAGGTAACTTCAAGTCAGACAGTTACAAAAGTCGTTTTAGAAAAAATATATAAACATCTTCTACACAGTAATCACACTGTCGGTATGATATAAGCGTTATTTAATCAGTGCTGCATAATGACTTAACAGTATTATAGACCTACATGCAACAAAAGGATGCAATGAAGATCTATATGATTGACAATTACGAATCCCCAAAGAAATCCAAGAAAAAGAAGAATCAACTGAAACAAGCCATGTCCCTTTCAATCAGAAGTATATATATATATATTAAAATGGACGGCGTAAATGAGGTAACTGTATAAAAAAATGAATGTTCTGGTTAAAAAAAATTAAAAATGAAAAGTCTCGTTTAAAAATTAATTTTTTTATATACCATTATTTACTATATGAACAGGAACAGTTATACTCAATAAACAACTCCCAAAAAATGCTGAGATTCATCCTTCGTGGTTCAGGGAGGCAAGGGGGTATTTATACTTTGGTGCAAGAGACAGAATTTAAAGCTTTTGTGGAATTCACATACCGAGTAAGTACTCCTTTTTTTTTTACTCTCTATACAGGCCCGTAGCCAGGTGAAAGTAAGCAGGGAGGCACCAATACCCAACAAGGGGGCGCCTTTACTTTTTCTTCATTTTTTAAGCGGGGGGGGGGGCACTCCACACCTAGCGGGGGACACGGCCCCCAGCGCCCTCCCCCCTGGCTACGGGGCTGTCTCTATATACAGAGAAAAATCAAAATCTGGGGCTCTCCATTAATTATGTCACATGTTACAGCTTCGGGTTTACCTAAACCATATGGACAAATATTTTCAAGATATATATCTGCAGTGTATGTGGTTATAGTATGAACTTATTAAACCACATAATATTTATTTGTCATATAGTTATTATTAAGAGTATCTGATTTTATATAAACAGATTCAGAAGAGGTTGATGGATGAGTCATTTCTTTAATTAGAAGACAGCACAGACCAAGAATATGGTGATTGTATGGACATACACCGACACTTTACCCCAGCTATCACTTTAACCCCACGAAGAGGAAGAGTCGGTTACGGGGATATGCGGGACTGCGATTACGGAGCCAATTTAAAAACATATTGGGGCACATATTCGCCAAAGATGTCATGAGAGGAATAAGACTACAAAAAAATTGCCTTAGTTTACTTTAAATAATGTTGATCCTTTGTCAAAGAGTGAAATGTATTGTAGACATTTTCTAAAGTTTAATAGTCATCTATGAAAGAGAGAGAGAGAGACAGACAGAGAGAGAGGGAGACAGACAGACAGACAGATAGAGAGAGACAGCAAGAGAGAGAGAGAGAGAGAGAGACAGAGAGAGAGAGAGAAACAGACAGACAGATAGAGAGAGACAGCAAGAGAGAGAGAGAGAGAGAGAGAGAGAGAGAGAGAAAGAGAGACATAATACATTAATACTTTTTTTTTAATTGACAGTGCATTCATTTAAAATTATTGTGTACCCAAATATAGGAGGATATCGGTGTATAGATTGTAACATGATGGCATCCACACGAACTACTATTGTAGATCATATGATGGACAGACGCATTGACGGTAATTATTGCATGATATAGGTGTCTTGAGTGCAACATCGTGGCATTCACCTGAACCGCCATTATTGATCATGTAATGGACAGACACTTTAAGATAATTATCTGCAGTGTATTCCTTAAATAGTGCTTAGTGCTAGGTTAGGGACATGTCAGATGCATTGAATCATTTCATATCCACTTATTCAAATCCATCTGTACCGGCCAATGGTGAAATAAAAATTATACAGTTTGAAACTTGGCACAGACAAATACATTATGATTAAATACGGTACCACTGTAAAGTCTGTAAATATGGTGCTTATCTAAAAATGGCCATGAAGAAACATAACATCGCCAACCATGTATAAAAGAAAGACGAGGACTGCTCACAATAAAGCGAATTAGTTAAAAACCAGAAAGGTAGAGACTCACGCATTAAGCCATATTTGGAGGATACCATTTCGTATTTTGTACACATTTTACCCCTGCTATCCATTTTATCCAAAGAGAAAACATCCAAGAGATATGTGATATAGGTGCCACGTCTGCCAATATGGTTGTTACTTACAACTATACGAGAGGTTATTATGTGCAATATGTTAAGAAAAGAACTGTTCCAACACCGAAAAAGGCATATACCAGATCAAATATTTCAATGTGATATATGCAAGTACTCATCTGGGCACAGGGGGAACCTTAACGGGCACAGAAAAATACATTATGATGAAATACGGTAATACTGCAAAGTATGTCAATATGGTGCTTATCTGAAAACGACCATAAAGAAACTCATGTACGCCAATATGGTTGTGAAGGCGTTAATTATAACATTATTTTATTTGTGAATAGGTGTTTAATCACATTTTTAATTGACTAGAGAGTATAAATTTTAATGTAGTTATGTGACGTAGTGAAACGTCACTTGTCATTTTACTTGGATACTAATTAGTCTTGAATCGTTAGTGAATTGCTTTGAGATAGCAGGGCGTGTCTCTTGCTTAGATACAAGCCTTGGAGATTTAAAAGGAGTTACTTACTTGAGCTTGAACAAGGAGGTTGTATTTGGTTTTCTCTATGAGAGTCAGTTTAATAGTCAAGTATGATTTAGTATGTTTTTCTACTTTCATGTCTTCGTGTAATAAATGTGTCATGGAATCAGCTATACGGCCTTGAGACTTTCATTTATGATATATTTGTGAATACTTGTGATGAACATATGATGAACAACACCAAACTAAGCCAAATTTTAAACCTTTACAATGGTGGCAGCTTGAAAACCCTGACAGCCTGAATAGCCCTGACAGCCTGGAGAAGCTTGAAAACCCTGACAGCTTGAAACATGGACAAACATTTTCAAGATATATATCTGCAGTGTATGTGGTTATAGTATGAACTTATTAAACCACATAATATTTATTTGTCATATAGTTATTATTAAGATTATCTTATTTTATATAAACAAATATTTGACCAGACTTCATGTTATTTAAATTAATTCGTTTAAACTTCAAAATAAAAAATGTTACATAAAAAGATGTTATAGTCTTACAAAAAAATCTGATTAAGACAAGAGAATATGTGAACAAAAATTTAAATTCAAGATCTGTATAATGTGATCAGAAAAATCAAAATTACTGCCATAAATAAATAGAAAGCACTGCATAAAGTCAGTTTAGCTAAGTGAATGAAAAAAATTGAAACATTTTTTTTTACAATAAAACCGCTGCAAAGCTATCAGATCCACTGAACCAGTACCAATGGAATTTTCATTTTATTTACAATTAATATTACTACTCATATTTACTTGGACAGATTCATTTTTTTTAAATATTCTGATACATTATCAACCACATTATGTGAAATTAATTTTCTTTTTATAATTCCTATATCAGACATAAATCAGAAAAAATAAAATGAAAAAAAAATAGTAATAGTCAAATTTAAGTATGGTTTTAAAAAAAAATGAATCAGAAAAATACTAAAGAAAAAATGACAGAAATTTAGATCTACAAATACATTCTATTGCTGATAATACATGTGACATTATTTATAGCATTTGCAACTTACAAGACGGTATTGAGTCATAGCTGGGTGGGGGATCTGACGGCCAGCTGATAGTTGGCACAGCTATCCCTGAGTCATCCCTATCCTAATCTCTTGAGTCCAATCCACTGACGCCTCTGGCTGCTGAAGATGCTCGTCTGATAAGTTCTCGAACACTCATGCTTAAAACATAATTCAATTTAAAATATTTAATAAACGTAACCAAAAAATTATCTATCATTACTTCTACAGGGATTAAGAAAACTACTTATTTAATGAAGACGGACACATAAAAAGATGTAGCACCTTCTGCTGGCAGAACTCTCAGCTGACCTGGACTGAAGTGATGCTATTGCATCTACAGCACTAGATACTGCATCCAATGTACAGCTAAAAGAATTTGACTCAAGCTGACTCTCTGAAAGGGGGAAAAAAATTAATTGTGGAGATCGACATTAAAAAACATTTATTCTAACAACTGAAACCAGGTACTCCAAATGTTGTCTAAATGTGACAAGTATAAGCAACATGTTTCAGTACTCAATGGGACAAGTATAAACAACATGTGTCAGTACTCAATGGGACAAGTATAAACAACATGTTTCAGTACTCAATGGGACAAGTATAAACAACATGTTTCAGTACTCAATGGGACAAGTATAAACAACATGTTTCAGTACTCAATGGGACAAGTATAAACAACATGTTTCAGTACTCAATGGGACAAGTTTAAAAAATTACTGCATGACACTGCAATCTCACATACAAAGTTTTACTGTGAACGCAAAAAATGATGTGCTGTGCTAAAACCATACTAACATATAATAGAAATTTTCTACTTCTTTCAATCTCTTTAAGAATAACAAATTTCTCAAGCTCACCTCCTATGGAAATCTCCCATTTAAGAGACTGGCGGTGGAAAGAAAAAATGTAAAGTCTAAAGGACATGATAATTTGAAGAAAAATTCATTTACCATTTTCACATTCCTTATTGGACTGTGGAATACAAGCTGTAACACACATGTGTATAAGGTTTCTGTTTCCATCACAGTGCTCTTTTAAAACTTCTTGAAGTTTCAGAGAAGAAGAACAAATTTGTTCTACAAAAATAAAATGAACAGAAGTCAAATAATTATCACAAACTGAAAAAATAAAAATCAGAAATGAATAAACAAAACTACAAATGTATCAGAATTTAAAGTTGTTAGTAAGAGCCCAACCTATTTCCTTACAAAATTTATTAATCTACACAACAATATACACAGTGATTTTTTTTTTAATTTTATTGAAACATGAAAGAAAGCTATGCATTGTTATCTTTAAAATAAACTGATAAATATATAACAATATGACCTACTTGCTTCCTCTTCCAGTAATGCAATAACAGACTTCACTTTGTTGATGTCAGACCTTATAATGTGAGGCATAAGCAACTGATGCTGAAAAAAAGCACATTGAAGAAATTAACAACCTAAAAATTTGAAATAATATGAAGTTTGGATATAATAATTTTACAAGAGGTAACTAATATCTGAGAATGTAATTGTACCTTAACTGCTAATGCTATAACTAAAGCTGATTCTTTTCTAGCCAGTGCAAAGTTAGGCAGCTTTTGAACCCTCATGCCCACTGATGTCACAGGAGGAAGATCAAGCCAGATAGGATCCCTGATATTCTAAGAGCAATCTTTTGCTAATATCTCGCAGAATAATTGAAGCTTGGGAGGAGGCTAGAATGAAAGATAAAGAATACTTGTCGTATTTAACAACAACAACAAAATGCCACAAAACAAAAAGTTTTTTTAAAAAAATGAACATCATTTAGTAAAAGCCTAAAGATCCATATTCATTGGTAATTAAAAAAAAAATGTAACCAAAAAATTTAAGATTTTAGATGCCATTATAAAAATCATACCTTAACAAAATTTCTGTTCGCAACTTTGTAATAGTTTTATATATTGATATCTTCTGAGGACAACTAGCAACTTAAATAAGTTAAAAAATAACATTGGCTTCTGACTTCATTTTTATACATATTGTTAAGGGCAGGAAGGCCAGATCGAACAAAATTCCTTATTTTTGCAGATATTAGTATAATATTTAACACATATATAGTACTGGAGATAGTAAGTAAAATATAGTAAAAAAAAATTATTGCGATGAGTGGTTGCCATGGAAACGGCGGCCATATTGTTTTTGAGTATATTTTTTAAAACACTATTTCTCTTAAAATACAAAAGCTATCTATATGAAATTGAGCAGATACCATAATAGATGTATGGGTAACAAAACGTATTGATGATTTTTTTATATCTTTAACGGTTATTTTTTAATTAATTTTTTCCTATGGGGTATTTGGTATCGGTCAAAATATGATAAATTTACCATCAAAAAAATTCCTAAAAAAAAAAAGTATAGCCTATTTTAAAATTTCATCAATAAGATTTGACTACACATGTATTTAGAACATGTGTGCCAAATTTCAAGAAAATCCATTCAAAAATGTAGAAGATATTGAGACTAAAGGAAAGAAAAATAAAATTTAGAGAAAAATCAAAAAAACGTAAAAAAAACAGTGATTGAAAATGAAACAGGCTTGCCGGTCGCCATGTTTAGGTTACTAAGCAGTAAACTTAGCGTAAACTAAGGCTTTTCAGCAAAATTTTAGACAAAGTCAAGATACATGTGATTTTCAAATGCATTTTTATTCAAGAAATAAATCATTGCAAACTATAAAAACTCATATAATTCGATTCAGAGATGGTAATAATTCAATAATAAATAATAAAAAAAAAGGCAGTGGCTACGGTTCGGTCCGACCGAACCCGTATTTTTTTTACTTCGGGTACCAGCCATAGATAATATTGCTCCTAACCCTAACCCTATCTCTAACCCTAACCCTAATCCTGAAAAAAAAAATTCTGAAAAAAAAAAATTATGTTGTTATATAGTTCAGTGCAGCGACTCGGCCGCTATGCAATAATAAGTAAGACTGGTACCCGAAAAAAAGAAATACGCGTTCGGTCGGACCGAACCGTAGCCACTGCGTAAAAAAAAATTCGATAATTTGACACCAAGGGACTTAATCAATCTGGCGCTCCTGCCCGACCTTCTCGGTGCGCACCGTACAGTCAACAGAGTGAACGCGATGACGCAGTAGAGACAGTGACGTAAGAAGCCGGCAAGAGGGTGGCCATGTTGCCGTTGTTGTTGTTTTTATAGATATTAGGAAATACTCTTGGAACCCATGCCGGCCTGTGTTATGTTTTGATTTTATAAACAGAATTTAAAGAGTTGTAACAATATGTATAATAAAATAATAAAGTACAAACTCCGTGATTTCTGACTGATGTTATTTAATTTGCAAATTTACTTTTTAGCAGAATTATTTTTTTAATTGAATAATTGCGACTGTTGTTGTTGATAGATTTGTTCTTTGTTTTTAATATTTTATAAGAAATATCACAAATAGCTAAGCTTTATTCATGCATCTTTGTCGTTCTTCTCGGGTTGTACGCTAAACAAACAGTATAATAATATAAATCAGGTATCTATTATGTAACAATTGTGTAGCAGAACTATTGGTCAATATATTTATAACAGGAATCAGAAATTGCTCAGCCTCAATAAATTTTTATCATTAAAACTCTTTACTATTTATTTAAATTATTTTTAACAAAACTGCAACATGCCATGCATTATTGAAACGTAGTTAAAATTATATATTTCTAATTAATAGCTAAACAATCGGTACTAAAATGCACCTTTCCAGATATAGAACTGCAAAAAATTTCTTGGGGAGGGGACTCACTGAGATCCCCTCCCCAAACCCCTCCTCTCCGTTCGCAAGCTTTCGCCCCCCCCGAACATTTCTTCTACCCCACCAGGGGCGGATGTAAGGGGAGGGGCTGGGGGGGACATGCCCCCCCCCCGTTATCGCAAGTTTAGGTAATACATCATTAAATTATCTAAATATTTTTTGTTCTAAGACCAATTTTTAACAATGAAAACAGTTTTGCCCCTCCCCCCCCCGGGGTCAATGTTTTGCCCCCTCCCCCACCCGTCAAAGTTGTCTAGATCCGACCCGATCATTTCTTCGGCACCCCCCCCCCAAGAAAAATTTAAATGTATTCGCCCCCCCCCCCCAATCCAATATTCCTGGCTACGGGCCTGATAGAATCAGTGGCGCAGCCAGCAAAAAAAAATGCTGGGGGAGGGGGGCTCACATATAGAAAAAGACAATTTATATAGTAAAATATGTATGATGATTTGGTCTTCCCCCCCCCCCTAGTTGCGCCACTGTATAGAATATAGAGGATCTTTTTTTTTTCAATGTATTAAATGCATTTTTCTTATTCTTTTAATCAATAAAAATCAATATTATGATTATGGAATGTTTTGGAATGTTTATAGATGTAAAGTTTCATTTCAAAGTCAAAATATTAATTGTCGCTAAAATAAGAGGTTACCTCTTCAAAAGAGGAATAATCTAAATTGTAACTTACACGATTATGTACGAAGGTATCCAGAATACACAGCAGCGGTTGCAATATCAGGACGGCAAACTATTTTCATGAAGAAATATCCAGAAAAGCCTGATAAATAGTGAATAATCCAAATGCCCTCAGTAATTCACTAAAGCACATACGTTGTTTTCAAAAACACGGCATAATAAACTACTTATTAACAACAATGTGGCTATAATGACCACATTTCTAAATTGTCTGCTTCAAGGTCTTCACCGTCAATACAGTAATCTGCTGCTCCTAGTCACACTGAATCATACTATGACGATTGCAGTGCACAAAGTCGTCGCATTCAATAGCAGATTATATGGTGCGCTGGTCTACGGGAATTCCCATTTCACAGCACACTACCGAGGTCCGAGGGCAGGGAAAGTTAAGTGGCGTAGTGAGGGGGGAGCATCATTCCCCAGCGCTGCTCACAAGGGGGCACCCAATGGTCCGCAAAACAAAAATATAACAAAAATAACAAATTTTCAACCCCCCCCCCCTTTTCGGTGGTATATAATATGTGAACGGTCCCTAATCATATTGCACTTTCATTTGTTTTCACAAGTCAGAATTTTCTAACTGTGTGCGCCACTGTAGATAGGTATCGGTAGATAATGAAAAAAAAAATTAGTTGAAAATGTTGCGTGGCTAGGTTTATATGACTTATATCCCCTAATGGATTCATTTCTGTTAAGAGGCGCGATGTATGCTTTAGTGCTACTCTTCTATGAGAAAAAAATATATATTTCTAGTATTTGATGGTCGTTGTTACAATTTGGTGTATATGGCTAATCTCTGGAAGTGTGGATGTAGCTTCTTTGATTTAGTACAGAAATGGTGTGTTCCTGATTGTGTCATTGGGTGTCATTCATACCAGTTAATCTTCATCTTTCGAGATGGACGGTTTGCCTACTATATATATATATATATATATATATATATATATATATATATATATATATATATATGTTTCATTAAAACCTTTGTAAATAATTTATTCTGGGTAGGTTGGTAAAACCACTAAAACTCCTGGCCAAATAGTGGTTGAACTTAAATTTAGTAACAGTACTAACAGCATGACTCGATAAGCAACTCATTTATTTTATAGCATTAAATTAGTATACCTTTTTAAGTATGAATGTATTAGCTATATACATTTTTTATAATTCAAAGAATGCCAAAGTAATCTTTTATATGGTTAGGTTTCCTTTGGACCCCATAGGCAAATTTGGATTAATTGCTGACATGTCTTATTCCTTCAGAGATTGTAGCGACCACTTCTACGAAGTGACCTTCATATTAACAACATTCATACAACATTAAAGAAAACAGCAGATTCTTTCTTGTTTCAAAATAAGGTAAATAACTGTTTAAAAAAAAAGATGGATGCTATGTACAGCAAAAATTTTCGGGGATGTAACTCATGAAAAGACTATGACCACGAAATATTTCAAAGATATAGTCTACATTTGTGATTGTAATTGCAACTTAAGTTTGATTTATTTTATATACATCTTTTAAAAAAATTAACTGATTTAAAAATTGCATTTCTTTGTTATTTAATTGTGTAATATGTACTTATTTAAATATTGACCTTTTTTGGGTGCAGTGAGTTTTTTTTTCTATTTTTTCTGCTTTTGTCCTAATTTTTTATCAAACAAAATAAGTGGACAATTTATGAAATTAAAACTTAAGTTATTAATTTAAATTAGTAGTTTATAGTCCGGTTTTTTTTTTGTTAGTCGGTGCTCATGTCCACGAAATATTTATGAATACCGGTACTAATAAAAAGAAGATTACGTGGCTTTGGTCCTTTCTACCAGTGCCACTAGTAGTTTTCTTGTTTTTTATTTGTAAATATTTTATAAATAGGTCTATATATTAAAGTATTAGTGCAGTAACATTCTATTTGCCCTTGCTGTATGTATTGCCCCTTGCTGAATATTTTAAACTAATGGAGTCCAGTGTTTCAATAATAAATCAAAATTAATACTTAATAACTAATACGAAAAAAAATCATTAGTCTAATAATGACATGATTTTCTTCTTATACCCAAAATATATGTTTTGTTTAAAATCCTGTGGTCATTGGGTTATTAGTGTTATTAACTTTAATACAGTGGGATAACATTAACCGTGATTAACGTCAATTAAATAAAATGAAAACAAAAATCAGACACATTGCATAAATACATTTGTATATTTATTGTCAAAATTAACTTTGAAATAAAGGTATTAAAACAAAACTCAACATCAGTAAATACGATAGCCTACTATTATTATTGGAGGTTGAAACCCACATCTTTTTCGAATAAAAAAAAAAAAAATTATGACTGGAAGAATCCGGTCCCGGCTGGATTTTTTCTCGTGGACATAGCCTTTTTACAAACTACGTCCATGAAAATTTTCATGGACATAGCCACAGCGAAAAAAATTAAGTAATTTTGAAGTATCTGTAAGTTGTTTTTTTTTATTATAAAAATAATTTTTATTTTTTTTTATTTTGTAAAGGCTTTTAAACATATACAGCCAATTGTAAATTGTACACCATATGGTCAACATCACCAATTATAGTATTAAGATTTACTTACATAAGATAAAAGACACACAATTATTACTAATTTTAATTTCAAATACTAAAAATAAAATAATAAATTATTAATAATTAAACTTTGTATTTATTAGCCATTTAATTGAAAAATTTTAAGACAGACTTTCTTTTTTAGGGTAAATGGATAGTTACTGAACACAGTGGTGCCATAAACCTGATGACTTGTCAAGTTGACATACAGCCAATATGAATGAGTCTCAGCCCATTGGCTCAACTTTAAAACGATGGTATTAATAGTTGCTTCCATAAATAAAAAAATTTATAACATAACAGTACCTTTTTTATTATAATTCAAAATACTAAGAGAATAATAAAATAAATTATTATTTCTTAAATTTTGTCTATTATTAATTATTTCTGTAAAAAAAATTCAATAAAATTTTGTGATTAAATTTTTGCAATAATATTGACAGATATTCCTGTGGAATGATTAAAGATACCTACTAAAGACTACAGCACTGAGCAAATCAAGTTTGCATCAACATTGCACTACTACGGGCCAAAAGTTTATGAATTTTTAGCTACATAATGGTACTGTGTTTATTGTATATAATGAGCATAATCATTCATAATAAAATGACTACAAGTTTAAATATATATAACATCAGTTATATATAAATTGTATATGTTAGTCCAATACAAATATATAGATCTTTGTTTGTTTGTACTTTGTATATAGCATAAAAACTTCAGTACATTTTTCAACCTATTGAGTACCTATTAATTCATAGTATTAGTGCAGAAAATTAAAAACATAAGATTTTATAAGCTATTAAACTTCTTTATTAAAAAAATATCACTGTACTATCTTTAACGATGGATGATCATTCTGTTAATGTTAAAATGTCTTCACTTTTAGGCGGCAGTTTAGACCAACAGTAAATTTACTCATCCTGTAGACACTTCTAAATCAGCATACATTAAAGAACATTAGATCAGCATTACATTAATTAGGTAAAATAAGTACCCATTTAGGTCCAGCCAAGTGGCAAAACATAGTAAGTTTAGAAAAGCTTCAAGAGTTCATAGGTCTAAAGGCAGCCAGCAAACTTAAATTAGCTACACAAACACTTAATTTGTGGCTAGATATAATTTAAATGTACTGGTACAAAATTTAAAGAAATTTCATTTTAGGGTGATGCACTATCTTGCCATCAATAATTAAGGCTGCACTTTTCAATAATACCATATCTGATAGAATGTTTTTATTTTTTTGCATGAATGAGTGTATTTAGAAAGAAAATTATATAGTTCATGTAATTATCATTAAAAATGATTAATATTATGTATATTAATGACTATTTCATTATCAATACTTTTTTAAAAGATATTTACTCATTTTTTATATTATTTAAGAAAAACTGACTGTTGAAAGCAAACTTGTTCAGTGTAAATTTCCAGTCACATGTTGCAAGAAATACATTGCTTTGTCAATTAGCTATTTTACAACGTTTTTCTTAACTTCACTTCTTATCTGTTTGTTTGTTTGTTCTGCAGAATTTTGCAATCCATGCAGTTTTAAAAACCACTTTCCTATAAGCTATAGCACTGATACTTTCAATATAGTCTCAGAACCCGATGAGATCAATGCATTATTCTTACTATTTCATTATGGGTTTGATGAGTTTTTTGTTATGAATTCTATAAAATGTCATTATCTTGCAAATAATGTGCACATAGCTCCCTTTAATTATTGTGACGGTCAAAGCTTCCTCCGATATGTCAGAGCAAACCTGCATACCATCACTTCTTTGTCTGTTTGTTTGTCTGTCATGAGAATTCAGCAATCCAATTTTAGACCACTTTTCGATAAGCTATAGCTCTGATACTTTCAATATAGCTCAGAACACGATGACTTAATGATTCTTACTATTTTCATTATGATTTGATAAGTTTGACACATGTGACGTCATAGCTCTCTAATATGGGTCGAGCAAACCTATATATACTACCACAATTTTTTAACTCTTCGTATGTATTAATTGAAAAAAAAACTAAAAGTAGAAAATAAAAATTACATTATAAAAAAATATTTTTTGCGTTTTTCTTGCGTAACTAAAAAAGCAGAAAATAACTTTTCAATGAGCCTTGAAAATTTCTGAATAAATTAAGTCACATAGTAATAGGACTTTATAAGAGCTTCTAATTTTTATAAACTATAAATACCCCCTGCACTGATTAAACGTATTCATGTTCGTAATGCGAAGTTTGCCTGATGAATAAAGAACTTTTTTTTTTTCAAAGCAACATCCAGTAGACACAGCCACTGAAAAAATTCAGATGTATTCAATGGAAATGTAGACTTTCAAATAGGTGGGATAAAATTTTATTGATTTTTTTCTATAGAAATAAGTAATAATAGAACAAAATTTAAGAAATAGGTGTTTTTATTATCTATTAGTACAAATCATAATAGAAAAAGGTACTGTGTTATTAACTTTTTTTATTTATGTAAGCAACTATTAATACCATCATTTTAAAGTTGAGCTTATGGGCTGAGACTCATTCATATTGGCTGTATGTCAACTTGACAGGTCATCAGGTTAATGGCACCACTGCGTTCAGTAACTATCCATTTACCCTAAAAAGAATGTCTTAAGATGTTTCAATGAAATGACCCGAACCCCTCCCCCCCCGTACAAAATTTCAATAATAACGGCTATAAAACATTAATCATTTTGTTAAATAAATCAATAATAATAAAAAATTAAAAGTTTATATTTTGGCAGTCATTCAGGTTATTTATATATACTTACATATATAGCTTATCTAATTTTTGGGCATAAAAGATTGAATCTTATTGAAGTTCACTTCTGGGTACTTAGGGCAGCATTGGCATTTGGTGCTTCAACAGCCGTGTGTGAGATCAATGTTACAAAAGCGTCTAAGCAATCTTTTTACTGCTTGCATTTGAAAAAGATTTAACAGACAATCTGAATGCTGAAGCATTTTTAGGTAAATTCAGTGCTAAACCCAGGCCCGTAGCCATGTCAAAGTAAGCAGGGGAGGCACCGATACCCAGCAAGGGGGTACCTTTACTTTTTCTTTATGTTCCCCTCTTTTTCTTCTTTTTTTTTAAGCGGGGGGCACTCCACTTCTAGCGGGGGCACGCCCCCCAGTGCCCCCTTGGCTACGGGGCTGGCTAAACCACGAAGTTTGGAAATTTGAAACGTATAATAATATAAGTTCGCAACCAGTGCCGACGAGTGAGGGGGCAGGGCCAATGCCCAGGGGCCCGGCGAGCTTTAGGGACCCGGACTGAGCTGGCCAATCAACTTTTTAAAATATTAATATCAGCACGGGGACCCGTGTCACCCTGCCCAGGGGCTCGAAATTTCTGTTCGCAACTTTGTAATAGTTTTATATATTGATATCTTCTGAGGACAACTAGCAACTTAAATAAGTTAAAAATAACATTAGCTTCTGACTTCATTTTTATACATATTGTTAAGACCTTCTCGGTGCGCACCGTACAGTCTACAGAGTGAACGCGATGACGCAGTAGAGACAGTGACGTAAGAAGCCGGCAAGAGAGTGGCCATGTTGCCGTTGTTGTTGTTTTTATAGATAGTAAATACTCTTGGAACCCATGCCGCCCTGTGTTATGTTTTGATTTTATAAACAGAATTTAAAGAGTTGTAACAGTATGTATAATAAAATAATAAAGTACAAACTCCGTGATTTCTGAGTGATGTTATTTAATTTGCAAATTTACTTTTTAGCAGAATTAATTTTTTTTAATTGAATAATTGCGACTGTTGTTGTTGATAGATCTGTTCTTTGTTTTTAATATTTTATAAGAAATATCACACAAATAGCTAAGCTTTATTCATGCATCTTTGTCGTTCTTCCCGGGTTGTACGTTAAACAAACAGTATAATAATATAAATCAGGTATCTATTATGTAACAATTGTGTAGCAGAACAAATGGTCAATATATTTATAACAGGAATCAGAAATTGCTCAGCCTCAATAATTTTTTATCATTAAAACTCTTTACTATCTATTTAAATTATTTTTAACAAGACTGCAACATGCCATGCATTATTGAAACGTAGTTAAAATTATATATTTCTAATTAATAGCTAAACAATCGGTACTATAATGCACCTTTTCCAGATATAGAACTGCAAAAAATTTCTTGGGAGGGGACTCACTGAGATCCTCCCCCAAACCCCTCCTCTCCGTTCGCAAGCTTTCGGCGCTTCGCGCCTCCATTTCTCTCCCCCCGAACATTTCTTCAACCCCACCAGGGGCGGATGTAGTGGAGGGGCTGGGGGGGCATTTTTCTTATTCTTTTAATCAATAAAAATCAATATTATGATTATGGAATGTTTTGGAATCATTTTATAGATGTAAAGTTTCATTCCAAAGTCAAAATATTAATTGTCGCTAAAATAAGAGGTTACCTCTTCAAAAGAGGAATAATCTAAATTGTAACTTACACGATTATGTACGAAGGTATCCAGAATACACAGCAGCGGTTGCAATATCAGGACGGCAAACTATTTTCATGAAGAAATATCCAGAAAAGCCTGATAAATAGTGAATAATCCAAATGCCCTCAGTAATTCACTAAAGCACATACGTTGTTTTCAAAAACACGGCATAATAAACTACTTATTAACAACTATAATGACCGCATTTCTAAACTGTCTGCTTCAAAGGTCTTCACCGTCAATACAGTTATCTGCTGCTCCTAGTCACACGGAATCATACTTGCATGACGATTGGAGTGCTACAAAGTCGTCGCATTCAATAGCAGATTATATGGTGCGCTGGTCTACGGGAATTCTCATTTCACAGCACACTACCGAGGTCCGAGGGCAGGGAAAGTAAAGTGGCGTAGTGAGGGGGGCATCATGCCCCAGCGCTGCTCACAAGGGGGGCACCCAATGGTCCGCAAAACAAAAATATAACAAAAATAACAAATTTTCAACCCCCCCCTTTCGGTGTTATATAATATGTGAACGGCCCCTAATCATATTGCACTTTCATTTGTTTTCACAAGTCAGAATTTTCTAACTGTGCGCGCCACTGTAGATAGGTGTCGGTAGATAAGGAAAAAAAATTTAGTTGAAAATGTTGCGTGAGCTAGGGTTATATCCCCTAATGGTTTCATTTCTGTTAAGAGGCGCGATGTAAGCTTTAGTGCTACTCTTCTATGAGAAAAAAAATAAATATTTCTAGTATTTGATGGTTGATGTTACAATTTGGTGTATATGGTTAATCTCTGGAAGTGTGGATGTAGCTTATTTGATTTAGTACAGAATTAAAATGCCTGGATGTTGTGTTCCTGATTGTGTCATTGGGTATCATTCATACCATATATATATATATATATATATATATATATATATATATATATATATATATATATATATATATGTTCAGATTCTGCATTAAAACCATTGTAAATAATTTATTCTGGGTAGGTTGGTAAAACCACTAATACTCCTGGCCTAATAGTGGTTAAACTTAAATTTAGTAACAGTACTAACAGCATGACTCGATAAGCAACTCATTTATTTTATAGCATTAAATTAGTATACCTTTTTAAGTATGAATGTATTAGTTATATACATTTTTTATAATTCAAAGAATGCCAAAGTAATCTTTTATATGGTTAGGTTTCCTTTGGACCCCAGCGGCAAAAGAAGGCAAATTTGGATTACGCACTTGTTAGAAGACCAAACGTGACCATTATATTAGGGTATAAGGAACATGACATATATAAATTATATTAGGGTATAAGGAACATGACATATATAAATTTATTTTTTTTTCAGAATTTTTTTTTTCAGGATTAGGGATAGGGTTAGGGATAGAGATAGATATCAATTTGCGCGAAAATCCCCGTAAACAGAAAAAAAAAAAAACGTTTGGTCTACCGTACATATGCTATGAGAAGACCAAACGTTTGGTCGAGTAACAAGTGCCTTTGGATTAATTGCTAACATGTCTTATTCCTTCAGAGATTGTAGCGACCACTTCTACGAAGTGACTTTCATATTAACAACATTCATACAACATTAAAGAAAATAGCAGAACCTTTCTTGTTTCAAAATAAGGTAAATAAATGTTTAAAAAAAAAGATAGATGCTATGTCCAGGAAAATTTTCGGGGATGTAACTCATGAAAAGACTATGACCACGAAATATTTCAAAGATATAGTCTACATTTGTGATTGTAATTGCAACTTAAGTTTGATTTATTTTATACACATCTTTTAAAAAAATGAACTGATTTAAAAATTGCATTTCTTTGTTATTTAGCTGTGTAATATGTACTTATTTAAATATTGACCTTTTTTGGGTGCAATGAGTTAAGATGACATATTTTTATATATTTTTTTTTGCTTTTGTCCTATTTTTTTATCAAACAAAATAAGTGGACAATTTATGAAATTAAAACTTAAGTTATTAATTTAAATTAGTAGTTTATAGTCCAGTTTTTTTTTTTTTGTTTGTCGATGCTCATGTCCACGAAATATTTATGAATACCGGTACTAATAAAAAGAAGATTACATGGCTTTGGTCCTTTCTGCCAGTGGCACTAGTAGTGTTCTTGTTTTTTTATTTGTAAATATTTTATAAATAGGTCTATATATTAAAGTATTAGTGCAGTAACATTCTATTTGCCCTGGCTGTATGTATTGCCCCTTGCTCAATATTTTAAACTAATGGAGCAGTCCAGTGTTTCAATAATAAATCAAAATTAATACTTAATAACTAATAAGAAAAAAAATCACGTAGTCTAATAATGACATGATTTTCTTCTTATACCCAAAATATATGTTTTGTTTAAAATCCTGTGGTATAACTAGTTATTAGTGTAATTAACTTTAATATAGTTGGATAACATTAACCGTGATTAACGTCAATTGAATGAAATGAAAACAAAAATCAGACACATTGCATAAATACATTGGTATATTTATTGTAAAAATTAACTTTGAAATAAAGGTATTAAAACAAAACTCAACATCAGTAAATATGATGATGACCGGAAGAATTCGGTCCCGGTTGGATTTTTTCTCTTGGACATAGCCTTTTTACGAACTACGTCCATGAAAATTTTCGTGGACATAGCCACAGCGAAAAAAATTAAGTAATTTTGAAGTATCTGTAAGTTGTTTTTTTTTATTATAAAAATAATTTTTATTTCTTTTTTATTTGTAAAGGCTCTTAAACATATACAGCCAATTGTAAATTGTACACCATATGGTCAACATCACCAATTATAGTATTAAGATTTACTTACATAAGATAAAAGACACACAATTATTACTAATTTTAATTTCAAATACTAAAAATAAAATAATAAATTATTAATAATTAAACTTTGTATATATTAGCCATTTAATTGAAAAATTTTAAGACAGACTTTCTTTTTTAGGGTAAATGGATAGTTACTGAACACAGTGGTGCCATAAACCTGATGACCTGTCGAGTTGACATACAGCCAATATGAATGAGTCTCAGCCCATTGGCTCAACTTTAAAAATGATGGTATTAATAGTTGCTTCCATAAATAAAAAAAAATTTATAACATAACAGTACCTTTTTTATTATAATTCTAAATACCAAGAGAATAAATCATTATTTCTTAAATTTTGTCTATTATTAATTATTTCTGTAAAAAAAATTCAATAAAATTTTGTGATTAAATTTATGCAATAATATTGACAGATATTCCTGTGGAATGATTAAAGATACCTACTAAAGACTACAGCACTGAGCAAATCAAGTTTGCATCTACATTGCACTACTACAAGCCAAAAGCTTATGAATTTTTAGCTACATAATGGTACTGTATTTATTGTATATAATTAGCATAATCATTCATAATAAAATGACTAAAAGTTTAAATATATATAACATCAGTTATATATAAATTGTATATGTTAGTCCAATACAAATATATAGATCTTTGTTTGTTTGTACTTTGTATATAGCATAAAAACTTCAGTACATTTTTCTACCTATTGAGTACCTATTAATTCATAGTATTAGTGCAGAAAATTAAAAACATAAGATTTTATAAGCTATTAAACTTCTCTATTAAAAAAATATCACTGTACTATCTTTAACGATGGATGATCATTCTGTTAATGTTAAAATGTCTTCACTTTTAGGCGGCAGTTTAGACCAACAGTAAATTTACTCATCCTGTAGACACTTCTAAATCAGCATACATTAAAGAACATTAGATCAGCATCACATTAATTAGGTAAAATAAGTACCCATTTAGGTCCAGCCAAGTGGCAAAACCTAGTAAGTTTAGAAAAGCTTCAAGAGTTCATAGGTCTAAAGGCAGCCAGCAAACTTAGATTAGCTACACAAACACTTAATTTGTGGCTAGATATAATTTAAATGTACTGGTACAAAATTTAAAGAAATTTCATTTTAGGGTGATGCACTATCTTGCCATCAATAATTAAGGCTGCACTTTTTAATAATACCATATCTGATAGAATGTTTTTATTTTTTTGCATGAATGAGTGTATTTAGAAAGAAAATTATATAGTTCATGTAATTATCATTAAAAATGATTAATATTATGTATATTAATGACTATTTCATTATCAATACTATTTTAAAAGATATTTACTAATTTTTTATACTATTTAAGAAAAACTGACTGTTGAAAGCAAACTTGTTCAGTGTAAATTTCCAGTCACATGTTGCAAGAAATACATTGCTTTGTCAATTAGCTATTTTACAACGTTTTTCTTAACTTCACTTCTTATCTGTTTGTTTGTTTGTCTGCAGAATTTTGCAATCCATGCAGTTTTAAACCACTTTCCTATAAGCTATAGCACTGATACTTTCAATATAGCTCAGAACCTGATGACAATGCATTATTCTTACTATTTCATTATGATTTGATGAGTTTTTTGTTATGAATTCTATAAAATGTCATTATCTTGCAAATAATGTGCACATAGCTCCCTTTAATTATTGTGACGTCAAAGCTCTCCGATATGTCAGAGCAAACCTGTATACCTTCACTTCTTGTCTGTTTGTCTGTCCGCGGAATTCGGCAATCCAATTTTAGACCACTTTCCAATAAGCTATAGCTCTGATACTTTCAATATAGCTCAGAACACGATGACAATGATTCTTACTATTTCATTATGATTTGATAAGTTTGACACATGTGACGTCATAGCTCTCCAATATGTCCGAGCAAACCTATATATACTACCACAATTTTTTAACTCTTCGTATGTATTAATTGAAAAAAAAACTAAAAAGTAGAAAATAAAAATTACATTATAAAAAAATATTTTTTGCGTTTTTCTTGCGTACTAAAAAGCAGAAAATAACTTTTCAATGAGCCTTGAAAAATTTCTGAATAAATTGGTCACATAGTAATAGACTTTATAAGAGCTTCTAATTTTTATAAAACGAAAAACATTGGGCAAACAAACATCCAGACCTTTCTAACATACTCTAATTTCTACAAATGAAAACCTGTTTAATATAATTTCACTATATTAATATATTGATTCAATTGACTTTACAAGTATTACATTCTATATCATGAGTTTAGGTTATACAACACTTTAATTAATTTTACATACTCATGTGCATTTTGTTATAGAAGTTCTAATAAATCATATGCAATATCATGATTTTTAGAAAATCCCTCTGTAATAATTCTTTTGGTATTTAATTGTTAACATTGCAATAATTGTGCAATAAACGAATTGAAATATACATTCTCTTAAACAAAATTTCAGCATTGTAAAACAAATATTCACATAATATAAAATTCAGATGATTTGTTCCAGAAACTATAAATACCCCTGCACTGATACGTATTCATGCTCGTAATGAGAGGTTTGCCTGTGTACACTTATCTTATGAATAAAGACCTTTTTTTTTCAAACAACATCCAGTGACCTGTACTGAAAAAATTCAGATGTATTCAATGGAAATGTAGACTTTCAAATAGTGGGATACAATATTTTTAGTTAGTGTTAAACAAAATGTACACTTTCAGGTGTTGAACATGTACTCATCTAAGTTGTGTAGTTGAACAAATCAAAATGCTAAAAATGTGCTTTAAAACATTTTATTCATTACATTTAAATAGAATTTTACAATTAAATCCAGGAACTTTTTTATATTTTTTGAAATTATTTATGAATAGCAGTGAAACATACAATCTAATATCCATCAAACTGAATGCAAGATGATGTAAAAAAAATAACTTTCATAAATATTAAAAATAATAATTCTACTATCCTTCCACTGTTACAATTTTACAAAATTCTTATTTATAAATTTGAAGTTAGTAATTCACAATATGTAAGGTAATCCATCACATGTGCACTTGACATAGTTAATCTAATCATGTAATAAAATGCTTTCTCAATTAGTACAATGATTTACGAAATATATGAAATGGCCATTTTGATTGCATTACACTGGGCTTATTCCTCTAAACACACAGATACAAATTTTATTAGCCAGATGTCACTAAAGCTGATACATTTCTGAGGATGGCTGGTAGTGAGATAAGCAGCTGGGCTTTCAACCTAAGCCTCCCTGGTTTAATCTCTAGTGAGAACCAAGGGAATCTGTCAGGTCATAGTGAACGTTCCGTACGGTTCTCCCTTACTGGCTCCATGGATATGGCACTATTGGTTAGGGTGGGGTTTAAAGAAAGGCACTAAAAAAACAGTGCATAGCGTTTATAGGACATCTCAATTTTACAAAGACTTCACAGATACTTTTCCGGTCAGATTTTTTACTACATAGATGAGGATTAATGAATCTTTCACTTGAACAGCCAGTGGATACAATATTCAGGATATCAATTTACGGTCAATGTAGACTGTTATCAGAAAATGTATTTTCCGTTTGACAATTTATTTCTGAACAAGAACAGATGAAATGAAAAAGATCAATAATAAGTTTATAAAATCAACAAAACATATTTTAATCGGTATTTCATATGGATATATTAACAAATGGCTGGTGAATAAAAAAGAAATAGCAACAACAGTAAAATTTGTATACAAAAACAAATAGCAATGTTTTTAATTCCCACAGCATTAACATTTAATAATGGCACTAACACTGATAAAAAAAACAAAATAAATTTAAATCTATTTCTATAAATTAGAAAGAATGTTTCATACAAAAAACTTCAGAGCTTTCCTAAATTCACTGCAAATTAAAAAAAAAAAATACATGGCTTCAGAAAATCTAAAAAAAAATTAATGGTATTCCAAGGAAGGATGTTAAAAAAATGAGACTAGGAAAAGATACAAATACACACAGCTGTGAGACAGAGAAACAGGATTTTGATGTATTAATGTGATAAATAATATAACATTCAAGCAGAAACGGCCCATTTATAACCAGCCATATCCATGTATATCTTTGTCTCCTATTTCTACTGTTTGCAGGTTAAGAATACTAAGACTAATACTAAGAGTTTCATCCCATGGTAGTAATAAATTAGTACAATCTTCACAACATTTGAATATCAGCCACTATTGCAGACTAATTGTATTTTCCTTTACAAGCACATTAAAGATTTTTTTTTGGTAGCTCATTAATATGAACAATTTCACTGGAAAAGTATCAAAGTGTCTATAAAAAATACATTGCTTCCAATTCAGCAAATCTTCAGAAGTATGATGTGTCAATAAACATTTATATACACTAAAAATGAACAAATGCGTATAAAAATATCAAAAAGGTATGTCTTGCAAGTTCAGTGCAACATCGCACATAAACCAATGAGAAATAGAAAGGCTATTACAATGAATATAAATTTAGGAAGAAAAAAAAAACCAACAAAACTGATCACTAAACAAGAGAAAAAAATATAAATTAACAAGCACTCAAAAAATTAATGTAAAAAAAATATATATATAAATTAACAAGCACTCAATACATTAATGTAAAAAAAAAAAAATACAAAATAGAAATATTACAAAATCTAGATATGTAGTGAATTATTGTTCTCTTAATATTTGAAACAAGTAAAATAGAAATATGCTCCACCAACACAGAATTGATCCCAAGAATGGCATGCATCAAAAAGTCTGCACTGAAAGAGTAAACAAAAAGTACAATAACCATGTCACTGAAAATTATTGTCTAGGTCACAACACTGTTTTCTAACATTAGAGCTCAGTGGACCACACTTAATAAACTTTAATGTATAAAAAGGGTTTATATCTGAAATATAACATTTATTAATTTTTCATCAGGGCTATTTACCCCATCAATTAAACTAGCAGTGCTGAGCCAGCATGATGAACTTCAACTGCATTATACAATGATTGAGTGATGGCTCCTTTTTTATAATGTTATATATAAGTTAAATATTCATAATGGTGACATTAGGATTTTAAATGAATGAAAAATTCAACACAGCATAAAAACAATGAAAACTTACCTGTCTAAATAAATATAAAAAGATTTAAGACTGTTCATTTTTCAATTCACACCATAACTGATAACTTTACACTTAAATATCAAAATGAATCATACAAAAATTATAAAAATTCTGAATTATTACAGACATTCTAATTGTGAACATATTGTGGCATTCTAATGATATACAATTCAACATTCAGGATTACGCAAAAAATTATAGTATTCTAATTAAACCCAAATATTTCTCACTATGATATATTAGAGAGACAGTTTATAAAAAAAAGATTATTATATTTCTACTTCACCAAATCTCTTAAGTATTGAAACCCACTTGAAATATTTGGGTAAACAATTCAATTGTTTTATATTTCCTTAACAATGACAATTCAATTCTTTAATATTTCCTTAACAATGACGAAGAAGACAAAATTTTTTTAAAAGATTTACAATGTAATTCATCATGTTATGCCAACTACGAACATTTTCGCTAAGTATGAAACTATGATTGATCATTTAACAGATCAAGAAAGAATACAATAGATAGATGAACAGAGCTACGTTTGTTTCAGTTTCAACTTCCAACATTTACATCTAACATTGCACTTTGTACAAATAATTATTCCAAATATGCTAAACAGATTTACAATCATCTTGAAATTACATTTTATACTACATATAAAAAAAAACCATACATTCATATTTTATTATTTTGAAAATGATTATAGTAGAATGGTAGAGTTTTAAAAAAAATCAAAAAGATTTTATCTTGGAAAAATTAAATCAGCTTTTAGAATAAAAAGAACTAGTATTATATTTAATTTCAGAAAGGCAAACTTTTCTTGCACACGGTTAATGAAAACAGGACTACTTGGAATGAACACACATCCCAAACAAAATAACAAAGGCAGTTTATCAGTAGGTTACATTTCTATGAACAACAAGACTTCCTCTCTGATTTGTCGGGACTAATTCCTGAGCCTCCAACAGTAATGGTATCATTGTTGCCATTGTCATCCATGAGTTTGTTGGCTCTATCCTTTTCTAATATCTGAAATATAATACATTTGTGTAGCTAATTTTATTTTATTTCACATATATATATATATATATATATATATATATACATATTTAGAGATATAAAAAAAATAATTTCATAAAAAAGTGAAAGAAAGAGGCTGCAAAAGTCGAAGCATGAAATGGTGAGATATGGCTCTATAAGCAGTAGGTAGTGTCTCAAACAGCTTGCAGCCCCTCACACAAAAATCTATGAAAAAGAATATTCTGTGGTGTGGCCTTAGGTCCCATGCGCTGACACCTCACTGTAATGAAGCCAGTGTGTGTAAGGCAAAAGAAACAAACCCACAACCCGTTTCTATTTATTCTATTCTAATTATGTTTGCCCAATGAATATTAATGTCAAACCCTTAGTCTATAATGCAAATGTTGGGGAGCATTACCTTTGTAACTAAAAATCTGGCAGCCTCATCAATGTTTATGTTCTCCTTGGCAGATGTTTCAAACCAGCCAATAAAACCTTTCTCTTTGCAGAATTCATCCATTTGAGCAACATTATTTACCAGACCTTCTTTTGCCTGATCACACTGAAATAAACAAAAAAAAAAGGATTTAACTAACATTTATGTATAAAATTATAAATAAATACATTTAATAATTATTAATTTTATAATATATGACTGAGTAATGATTTGATTCAGCTATAACAAATTATTATGAAAGAAATTTGATCAACATTTTTCCCCTTTAAAGAAAATCTGGTTGAAATGTAATAGCCAGAACTAGAAAAGGAAGTAATTTATATATTCAGTTATCAAGCTCAAGAAATCAAAAATAGAAATGCTTAAAAAAAAAACTGCCTATGACCTAGATGATCTCATTCTCTGATCATTTATCATTGGACAGATAACAGTTGTTTTTTTTTAATTTGCTTTATATTATGTGTCTTTTTGGTTTAAATCTCGCATAAAATGACATGGTTGGCAATGCTTTTGATTTAAAAATATGGCAGCTTTTGTAGAGTGTAGCTTTTCAGCGCAACCAAAGCTTGTGTTATTCCATTTACACTTTTAAATTTTATAAAAATAATACATGTGTTAATTAACCTTTTTTTCAGATGATATTATCTTTGCTTTAATATTATTTTTAACAGAGACATAAAATATCAAGAAGAAAAAAAAAAACAATGGGATAAAAGTATTTTAAGTAAAAATTTAAAAGTGCATTGAAAAAAATCGCTGAATTTTTTTTGCCTCAAATAAAATTATTTCAGTGTTAATCCACTGGACAGAATAGGCCTTTGGTTCCTTTAAAAAAATGTATTTCAGCCTACAAACATTTTATTTGTGTTCATAATAAAAAAAATGTAATGGATCTTAAGATTAAAAAAATGTACATGGATATTCATGTATTTGATATCTCTAATGTGGTGGAAGGAAATAACAAATACTACCATAGCTGTCTAAACTGCACCGTTATAAATAATCATTTCCTGCCTAAATCAGTAGAAAAACTTTTTTTTTACTATAGAAACCCAATTTTTATTTTATTTAATTGCTGAGAATTATTTTTAACAGGGGCAAAAAGTATTATTACCAAAATAGTTTAGGTACTACTTTATACCTCAGAGGGTTAACTATAGTGAAACATGCACAGCGAATGCACAGACAACTTACTTTGTTAGCCAATAAGACGCAAGGTACAGGAGAGCCATCTGAAAGCTGCACCTTATTGTCAAGGTCACTCTTCCACTTAGTTACGGCTTCAAAGGTTGATGCTCTTGTGACATCAAATACAACAAAGGCACCCACAGCTTCCTTATAGTATACCCTTGTCATGTTACCAAATCGTTCTTGCCCTGAGGATAATTATAATAATTATCTTCATGTTTAAATAAATAAATTGTGATATGATGATTATCATTTAAAAACAAGACCATACTGTTATGGCAATTATCACTGTATAGCTGGACAGGTCCTTAAAAATAGGGTTCTCTTTTTTTTTTTCAAGATTGTGGTAAATATTTATTACAGAACTCAGCATCTGATTTTTTTTTAAATGTTATAGACTGAGCTGCTAATAAATTCTGTAATAAAACTAAATGTTTTAGAATTTAAGATCAAAATAAAACATGACTAATATTACCATTTGCACATTAAGACATTACACAAAATGGGGTTGAATAAAACTTAAAAAGAAATAAAATTTAAAGATAAGAAAAAAAGGCAAAGAAATGAACTTTTTTTTTAGTGAGCTATAAATATGTACTACTCACCCGCTATATCCCACAATTGTAGCCTGATCAGCGTATCAGCGTCCCAGTTGAGGACTTTAAGGGCAAAGTCAACTCCAATCTACAAGATAATAATGAACAACTAAGGTCAATGTAATCCACTTTACAACAGACAACATTTTTAAAAATAAAATTAAAAAAAAAACATAAAAATTAATTGGTCTTGAATATGATTATGTGGGTTTTGAGAAAATCCAGATTTTTGGTATTTCAAAAAACATGAAGTAGAAGAGCAGTAAAGAGTAGTAAAAATAATTCTCACTACTTTTATCAATGATATAAAAATGTAAAATGTATATAACGTAAAGATAATGGGACAAGAAGAAGGAAATATTCCAATGATTCTAAATGAATCTATGGTTCTTATAAATGTTTTGAAAGGTGCAGCAAGTAAAACAATAAAAAAAAAGGCTTTAGAAAAATGTTATTTTGAGATGCAAATGTTAATTATCATCTTTGTATATATATATTTATATATGCATGGTTTTTTTTTATTTCACTCCAAAGTCAATATCTCTGCCCATTCCAAGCCTATAATTTCTTCAGGTCCGTGTGAGTTTGAGATGTTTTTCTCTTAGATCCCATAAACCACTAAAGGGACAATTTCGAACTACCCTTTTTCATTCCCATCACAGCCAAAGAGTGCAAAGGCTACAAAGGCACCATAGATCCTATAGCCACTAATGGGGTGGTTTATGTCGTGCCCTACTTTCATACCAACCTTAACTGATGCTCAATGGCCATGGAGGCACCATGGGAGACATAGGGTGGTGAGGTTAACCCATAACAATATCTCCTTTTAACTTTTTTTTTCATAAGTCGGACGTGATAGATTTATCCAGTTAAATACTTTATCAAATATGTGACATTTTGATCACAGAATTTAAATTCTGTAAAGCTCATCTGAATTTTTTTTTTAAATAATTAAAAAAAATGAAAGTATATTTACACACCGTTGCTCTGTAGTGTTGAGAGAAAAACTGGTGCACATATCGTTTGATGATGCTGGTCTTCCCAGTTCCGAGTTCACCAATCACCAAAATTTTGTAAAGATGCTCCTTTTTTTCTCCACCTCCAGCCTTGAATACAGAAGAAAAAAACTTTTGTTTTTAATTCTAAGGTTGAAACAACTTGAATTTTTAAAAAAAGCTTCAGTTGGCAACTAACTGACATTTTATAAATATTAAATTATTTTCTACATTTTCTTTCTGGATCTATTCCAAACTGATCAAATAAAACTTCAACATTTCAATTAGCTTTTTTTTTTAATCTCCCTAACAGGTGTATTGAAAAGTAAGGCAAAATAAGGGCTTTATCACAAAGACTGCTCCTTAACAGGAAAAATAAACAACTCAAAATATGGTTACAGGAACTTAATTGTATTATTCATAATGCAGTGAAATTAGGTGTGATATAATTAAAAGAAGTCACAGTACAAATATGAATATCAGCTCAAATCATAAAACACACACACACACAAAATCATGAATAACAGTAAATGGACTTGACATAAGATAAATGTATAAGCCTGATTATTTCAGACAATTAATAGCCAACTTAAAAAAAAAAATCTCAGTGAGTAAATTAGTTTCAGTAGTAAATAAGATCTACCAATTATATTCAGACAAGACACTATTTAGACAATTCAGTGTTTTGGGATTTGATTTATATTACAATTATTTTTAAAGCTAAGAATCAATGTCCAAATACCTATTCCTTATGTTAATATAATAGTTTTTTTTTGGGGGGGGGGGGGGGGGTTTTGCTGTCAATAGATTAGCACAAAATATAGTGCATGAGAGGAAATAAAGTACTTGTATCTTTTTTCATTATTCCTTACGCATGTCATATTAATTTCAATTAACAGCAAGTATAAAGAATTATAAAAAAAATAACATACCTTTATTAATTATTACTATTATGAACGAATTAAAAACTAATGAGTCAAGTGCATTGGACAAGTACATTGAAATCAATAGACTCCATGGGTCAACAAGTGGATTTTTTTTATTTACTTCCCACTGGTGACCCACTTAAACACACCCAGCATGTTTATTTAGAAAACTGTGTTATCTGTGAAAGAATAGTTGTATTTTTTAAAATTTAAATTACAGGACATGTTATGCAGGGGTAGGGGTGTCTTTCACACAGGTTTAAAATTATACATCACCATACTAGACAATCAGGGCTGACCTGCATTACACCAGACAATTACTATTGACCTATAGTGCATTCCATTAGACACAATAGTAGACAATTACAACGAAAGACAGGCATAAATCTAGCCAATGAAAGAATAGGAACCAATTTTTCCCCCCTATTTTGATTTCCTGGAGAGGCAGGCAGGGGAAAGTAACCCTTTCTTAGTGAAAATAAAAATAAACAAGATTTACAATATTTTAACAATCAAAACAAAACTGTTATCTCATTAACTAAAACATGTACTAATAATAATGTTGGTGAAAGGTAAGTGACAAATACAACAAAGCCTTTTGTTTATACAAGTCAAAATAAAAAAAAAGTTACACTAATATGAATTTATACTATCTTTCTTCTGTAATGAACTATTCTTTAACTGATTGGATGTCTTCAGTATTTTCCCTTCACTTAGGAAGTGGCATTACCATTTTTAAACTTTATGGAGCCAGCATCAAAAAGTTTTGAGCCCATCCCATGTTCTAAAAATGAGGAGACGAACGCAGACACTTAATACTATGATAAACCACGCATAGACAGAAGTACATGTCTAGAATCTAAGAAAGTGAAATTAAGTGAAGAACAGCTAGTAAGCCATAACAGTAAAAAAAAACTGTTCACTGTCAGGCCACACATTGCCCATAAATAACAGATCCATTATTTCACAACTATCTATTGTCTACCTAGCAATAATTACTTGATCTATGAGAGGAAATATTCAAAGCAGATAATATGTCATCTGTGCAGACTATTTTTTTAAATATAGTGAATGTAAGATTGTTGAGAAAGGTAAATAAAGAGCCTTGTACTTGGTACACTCTGATACAATAAAGTCTTAGTAATTTCTGTAGAAAGCTTGGACATGGTGTACATCCTGTTACAGTTTAATCATGTGACTAAAACAATGTCACATGATGCAAGCCCAACTTTTTTTTATGAAAATAAAATGTTAATTTTTTATATTGATTTTAAGTTCATCACCTTGCCACATGCACACACACACACACCCACACAAAGAGGCCAGTTGGGGGAGGGGGGGGTCTTAATTTTTTTTTTTTACATTAAAGCAAAACTAAATAAATCTTGTGGAGATGTGCAATAATAGTATCAAGTGGTCACTCTATACAACATTCAAATGCTAAACCATTTTTAGTTTTTGTTTAATCTCATACATGTGCCCAAATTAACCTAACTGCACCAGCTGTCCAGCCCTGGACAAATCCATATAATGCACTTACTTAATACACTACACACAGCATTATGATATACAATTTCTTTAATAGCCCAATGGCCAGCTTTGTTGCAAATTTCATGTTAATGAGGGAATAAATGAATATCATGTTTAACGCTTTCAAACTAATCTACTTAAGCCCTCAATCTTAGCATGAATATTCAAACATTTTAATAAAAAAAAACCTGAATAAATTACATAGGTTGTGTCTGTATGTCTTATTATTTCAAATGATAAAATTAAATAATGAACTTTTTAAAAAATCAGCTAGATCCACCAACACGAATGCAAGATGAGATAAACTTTAAAAAACAAAGTTAGCAAACTCAACACAACAGAAAAAAAAATCTGAGCAGCCAGACTAACCCCAATATTTGTAAGGATCACATGATGCTTAGCTGCAATACCACCTCCACCCATGCCCCACTAACTTACACTGTCAGCAGGATAAAAATAAACACACACACACTTAAACTACAAAGTCTAACATGCAGCTTCCATTTGAGGTAACTTTAGGTATCTGGCCACCAGAGTTAGCAAGGAAACAAATATTTCAACAGAGATATTTCATTCATCAACAAATAAGCCCATAACAAATACATTAACTTACAGTATTTATAGAAATATTTTTCAAAAATTAAAAACTATTCACAAGAATATGTTAAAAAAAAAACTTTCTGGTGCATTAGAAAAAGAAAGAAAAAAAAGAGTTACAACAGCTTACACTTGTGAATGCTTAAAAAGAAAACTTGACAAACCCAAACATGTCCACAAAATAGGGCAAGTGCGTGTAACAGTAATTCACATCTATTAAAAGTCACATAAAGGTGAATCATTTATACATTTTAGTATTGCAACGGACTGTGAACTTGTTAGCCTGATTTCCGCACGGTGGGTTATATTTTAAACTTTTTACACCAAAATATTTTTTATGCCATCCCCTTACTGCCTTTTTTTTTAAGACAACTATTTGTATATTTATTACATTCCAAGAATTCTTCCAGGAAACCACTTGGATCTGTATGGCTCTATACCATCAAATCATCCTGTTCTAAATAGAAGGTGCAAATTTTTTTTATACTAATATAAATACATTTACTTACAACTTTTTATTAAAAGTGAAATATTTCAGACAATGTACATAAGACCATTGAAATAAAGAAAAGCTTAAAAGCGCTGGAAATAAGTGTAATAATTAATAGAAAGGGTTACAAGTGTAATAATTAATAGAAAGGGTTTTTTATTACATTTGCAAGGTGAAGAGTAGGGATGGGTAAAACTTTTTGAACCGATGGCAACATTGGATTCTTAAATTTGACCAAGAGTAGAATGATACAGTGATTATATGAAATAATCTAAATTATATATAAACTTCATTGATGTAAACAAGCTGAGATTTTCAGAGCAAATGCTGGATTAAACAGACTTTAGAGTCATATTTGGCCAGCATGCCAGAATTTGCCCAGAGATATACATTCAATAATATAAACTAAGAAAGTAGCTCTAAGTACTAGGTAAATTGTAACAATGGCTGACCCAGGTCAACAAACATGATGAATGAATAAGAAAAATAAAATGAAGGAGTAAAACTTAAGTCCATTGATTAAAAAAATGTGGAATGTCTCTATAATGGGAGCCAGTAACTATACTTTCACGGCTGTTTCAAAATTCTTCATGGTCCACTTTGCTGAGTCATGCAAAGCACATATAAACACACAAGTTTTCTGACAGTCCAGGCACTGGCCAAATTGGTCACAGCCCAATTTAAATATATGAATTAGTGAGGGAATAAGAAAGGCATGTTCTGAGACAATGTAATCTATTAAAACTTTGTTATATGATACACTTTTAACAAAAAATTTAAAAAAAACATTTCTTTTTAAGAAAAAGTTTACATGTTTATTAGATTGTGTGTCAGGAACCAGTATTTCTGAAAAGATTTTACCATCAATAAAGAAATATGCGTCTAGAGAGAGAAAACACCCAAGTAAAAAATAATTCCTAAGTCTTGATCATTATTCCATAAACCATTTCACATAATAAATATACAGTTTATACTGCTCAAATGGTATTCCCCAAACACAAGATAGCTGATATTATTTTTAAAAAGTATATTAGAAATGACAAGACGATTATAATCCTAAGGTAGAACAAAAGCTTAACTATCTTTTTTATTTTATGAAAGCATTAACTTAATCCAAGTCAGCAATTATTATTTATAGTATTTTTGAAAATTAATTAGAGATGTGCCAGTCCGACTGAAAAAATCAATGACATTAATAGCTTGGTGCAACCTAGTGACCGAAAGAACCAAACGAAACCTCAATAACATAAATGACAACTCATTACCAAATAAGAAAGAGGACTTACTCTGTGATACTGAGTGGCTAGATCTCCCATTCACTTAGAACTTAATGTAAAATATATCACAGGAGAAATGCAACAAAATATAAAACACTGATCAATGGCAAACAATGAATTATGAAAAATTAAATCTACTGTTATTTGCACTTTTTTATGAGTTCTGTGTGAAACATAAATGAATTACTAATTTCCACATGAAAAATAAATTGTTCTCTTTTAGTCGAAAGTTCTTTGTTAAAAAAAGAAAATGTCACAGGACACGATATCCTCTAGTGTGTACCTTTCAGCATTACATGTGATGTCACAGTGAAAGAATGTTCACATAATATATTACCTAAGCCAAAAACTAAATGCTTAAAAAAAAAAAAAGATAAAGAAAGCAGCTGACAGACACTAATATCATATGCCTACAAGTGGCTCGCACTACAACACCACCCACATGCTAATTATCATTTCACTTTAATTCATCAGAGTCTGTATTAATTTTGGTGCATACATATTAACCCTAAATCTTGAGGTTAAATTTTGAATAAAAACTATTATCACTAAAGTAGAGCTGAATAGGAAAACTATGTGGTTTCCCGGGGACCACAATCTGATTATATTTTTCTGCTGTAATTTAAAATGACAGAGTTGGTCGGATGGTAAAAGGGGCCCTCCTAATTGTTAAATATTATAAGGAACCCCAGATATTCAAGCTGCAGTCTTCATCTAGGGATCCAAAGGTACATTTGTACAAAGCCACCGAATCTTAGTCTCCGGTTCCCTAAAGTACCTTAGCATAAGAACTTTAGCATGTATATTAGAACAGCTCTAGAATAAAGGTTGTACAAAGAAAGCTAATTAAAAAAATAGATATTTAAAATAATGTTTCATTTTTAGAGGTGACATCAGAAGCTGATATCTTTTTTTATTATTTTTTTTCAATATGGTTTGTTCTAGATAAAGTTTACTTCAATCAACCATAAGTGTTCAGTGTGTTTATCATGCATTGCATATTATCTGACAATCCAAAATCTAGGCCTCAGACTTTAAATTAGGTTTTTTAAATTATGATAAGCAGCTGTCTGAAAGATTTCTGATTGATAAATAATTGAATGATAAAACATATACTACATTTATCCTTAGACAATGAAAATTCTTCTAATGAAGAGAGAAGTAATGAAATTATAGGAACAATTCAAATTACCATTCAATGTTTCATAATAAGAAATGCCAGGCACATCCATAACTCAATATATAAATATACTTAGTCTAAGCTAATACTTAAAGAAAGAAGAATGTAATCAGATAAGATAAGCTTCATACGCAATTAGTTGACAACAAAGCCTTTATTAATAGGAGTCATTTATTTTTAAGTGGATTAAGTACTTTGTAAAACTGTTCAAAACATTTTAAATTAATTACCCTTGTGATAACACAAGCATTGAAATACAGTCTTAGAAGTTTGATATTTTTTTTTCTTATTGCGATTCAAAACAAATACATTTTCCCTTCATATATCAGCACTAAAGAAATAACTAGACAAAAAACACATAATTAAAGTCTTTCTAGATTATCATTATAGTTTTAAAAAGTTAAGGGATCAATTAATAAAGAAAAAAAAATTAATATGCAAGTAAAATCCATTAGCAAGGCACTCTTGTAATTTATGTTATGTGTGCTAACTTTTAAAAATCACTGTAAATTTATACATGCACATTAATCTGTATTGTTTGCAAGGTATGTAGCATAAAAACTCAATGCTTTGTGGAAAAAGGCTTAATGAAAAGCTTCAAACAGTTCTATCCAAAGTATGCTGTAGCTATTAAGAGAGGTGAACTCTACTTCATCGAGCCCACAGTGATATGGTTTAGAAAATATTCATAACTTGGCAACCACCCACAAAAATTAACATAAATATAAATATGTACACGTGTCTTACTACCCCATACAGGGCCTATTTAGGTCAACAAAGTCAACATATTTTAAATCAAATTGTGTGAGATTATGTATTCTGGCTAAGCTTCATTTCTACACCAGAAATGATAAGTCTCATCCTAAATTACTTTTAATTAAAAATAAAATGTTTGTGCATTAAAATGCTTGCTTTGAGTGCTGTTTGTTTATTTTCACATATATCTAACAAATAAGCTTTTGAATTTAAAACAGCTGTCATTTGTGTTAACTTTTAAAGTAAAAAAAAAAAACTTTTTTTCCCATATTTTTTCATTTTGTCACCTTGTGAAAAATGTGGTTAGTAATTTTTTTTTCAGACAACTATTTGTATATTTATTACATTCCAAGAATTCTTCCAGGAAACCACTTGGATCTGTATGGCTCTATACCATCAAATCATCCTGTTCTAAATAGAAGGTGCAAATTTTTTTTATACTAATATAAATACATTTACTTACAACTTTTTATTAAAAGTGAAATATTTCAGACAATGTACATAAGACCATTGAAATAAAGAAAAGCTTAAAAGCGCTGGAAATAAGTGTAATAATTAATAGAAAGGGTTACAAGTGTAATAATTAATAGAAAGGGTTTTTTATTACATTTGCAAGGTGAAGAGTAGGGATGGGTAAAACTTTTTGAACCGATGGCAACATTGGATTCTTAAATTTGACCAAGAGTAGAATGATACAGTGATTATATGAAATAATCTAAATTATATATAAACTTCATTGATGTAAACAAGCTGAGATTTTCAGAGCAAATGCTGGATTAAACAGACTTTAGAGTCATATTTGGCCAGCATGCCAGAATTTGCCCAGAGATATACATTCAATAATATAAACTAAGAAAGTAGCTCTAAGTACTAGGTAAATTGTAACAATGGCTGACCCAGGTCAACAAACATGATGAATGAATAAGAAAAATAAAATGAAGGAGTAAAACTTAAGTCCATTGATTAAAAAAATGTGGAATGTCTCTATAATGGGAGCCAGTAACTATACTTTCACGGCTGTTTCAAAATTCTTCATGGTCCACTTTGCTGAGTCATGCAAAGCACATATAAACACACAAGTTTTCTGACAGTCCAGGCACTGGCCAAATTGGTCACAGCCCAATTTAAATATATGAATTAGTGAGGGAATAAGAAAGGCATGTTCTGAGACAATGTAATCTATTAAAACTTTGTTATATGATACACTTTTAACAAAAAATTTAAAAAAAACATTTCTTTTTAAGAAAAAAGTTTACATGTTTATTAGATTGTGTGTCAGGAACCAGTATTTCTGAAAAGATTTTACCATCAATAAAGAAATATGCGTCTAGAGAGAGAAAAACACCCAAGTAAAAAATAATTCCTAAGTCTTGATCATTATTCCATAAACCATTTCACATAATAAATATACAGTTTATACTGCTCAAATGGTATTCCCCAAACACAAGATAGCTGATATTATTTTTAAAAAGTATATTAGAAATGACAAGACGATTATAATCCTAAGGTAGAACAAAAGCTTAACTATCTTTTTATTTTATGAAAGCATTAACTTAATCCAAGTCAGCAATTATTATTTATAGTATTTTTGAAAATTAATTAGAGATGTGCCAGTCCGACTGAAAAAATCAATGACATTAATAGCTTGGTGCAACCTAGTGACCGAAAGAACCAAACGAAACCTCAATAACATAAATGACAACTCATTACCAAATAAGAAAGAGGACTTACTCTGTGATACTGAGTGGCTAGATCTCCCATTCACTTAGAACTTAATGTAAAATATATCACAGGAGAAATGCAACAAAATATAAAACACTGATCAATGGCAAACAATGAATTATGAAAAATTAAATCTACTGTTATTTGCACTTTTTTATGAGTTCTGTGTGAAACATAAATGAATTACTAATTTCCACATGAAAAATAAATTGTTCTCTTTTAGTCGAAAGTTCTTTGTTAAAAAGAAAATGTCACAGGACACGATATCCTCTAGTGTGTACCTTTCAGCATTACATGTGATGTCACAGTGAAAGAATGTTCACATAATATATTACCTAAGCCAAAAACTAAATGCTTAAAAAAAAAAAAAGATAAAGAAAGCAGCTGACAGACACTAATATCATATGCCTACAAGTGGCTCGCACTACAACACCACCCACATGCTAATTATCATTTCACTTTAATTCATCAGAGTCTGTATTAATTTTGGTGCATACATATTAACCCTAAATCTTGAGGTTAAATTTTGAATAAAAACTATTATCACTAAAGTAGAGCTGAATAGGAAAACTATGTGGTTTCCCGGAGACCACAATCTGATTATATTTTTCTGCTGTAATTTAAAATGACAGAGTTGGTCGGATGGTAAAAGGGGCCCTCCTAATTGTTAAATATTATAAGGAACCCCAGATATTCAAGCTGCAGTCTTCATCTAGGGATCCAAAGGTACATTTGTACAAAGCCACCGAATCTTAGTCTCCGGTTCCCTAAAGTACCTTAGCATAAGAACTTTAGCATGTATATTAGAACAGCTCTAGAATAAAGGTTGTACAAAGAAAGCTAATTAAAAAAATAGATATTTAAAATAATGTTTCATTTTTAGAGGTGACATCAGAAGCTGATATCTTTTTTTATTATTTTTTTTCAATATGGTTTGTTCTAGATAAAGTTTACTTCAATCAACCATAAGTGTTCAGTGTGTTTATCATGCATTGCATATTATCTGACAATCCAAAATCTAGGCCTCAGACTTTAAATTAGGTTTTTTAAATTATGATAAGCAGCTGTCTGAAAGATTTCTGATTGATAAATAATTGAATGATAAAACATATACTACATTTATCCTTAGACAATGAAAATTCTTCTAATGAAGAGAGAAGTAATGAAATTATAGGAACAATTCAAATTACCATTCAATGTTTCATAATAAGAAATGCCAGGCACATCCATAACTCAATATATAAATATACTTAGTCTAAGCTAATACTTAAAGAAAGAAGAATGTAATCAGATAAGATAAGCTTCATACGCAATTAGTTGACAACAAAGCCTTTATTAATAGGAGTCATTTATTTTTAAGTGGATTAAGTACTTTGTAAAACTGTTCAAAACATTTTAAATTAATTACCCTTGTGATAACACAAGCATTGAAATACAGTCTTAGAAGTTTGATATTTTTTTCTTATTGCGATTCAAAACAAATACATTTTCCCTTCATATATCAGCACTAAAGAAATAACTAGACAAAAAACACATAATTAAAGTCTTTCTAGATTATCATTATAGTTTTAAAAAGTTAAGGGATCAATTAATAAAGAAAAAAAAATTAATATGCAAGTAAAATCCATTAGCAAGGCACTCTTGTAATTTATGTTATGTGTGCTAACTTTTAAAAATCACTGTAAATGTATACATGCACATTAATCTGTATTGTTTGCAAGGTATGTAGCATAAAAACTCAATGCTTTGTGGAAAAAGGCTTAATGAAAAGCTTCAAACAGTTCTATCCAAAGTATGCTGTAGCTATTAAGAGAGGTGAACTCTACTTCATCGAGCCCACAGTGATATGGTTTAGAAAATATTCATAACTTGGCAACCACCCACAAAAATTAACATAAATATAAATATGTACACGTGTCTTACTACCCCATACAGGGCCTATTTAGGTCAACAAAGTCAACATATTTTAAATCAAATTGTGTGAGATTATGTATTCTGGCTAAGCTTCATTTCTACACCAGAAATGATAAGTCTCATCCTAAATTACTTTTAATTAAAAATAAAATGTTTGTGCATTAAAATGCTTGCTTTGAGTGCTGTTTGTTTATTTTCACATATATCTAACAAATAAGCTTTTGAATTTAAAACAGCTGTCATTTGTGTTAACTTTTAAAGTAAAAAAAAAAAACTTTTTTTCCCATATTTTTTCATTTTGTCACCTTGTGAAAAATGTGGTTAGTAATTTTTTTTTCAGACAATGGACAGTAAAATTGTTGTAAGCTAACAGTATGTATGACATCCTTGTAATGATGAGATGAAGTCTCTTAGATCCTATAAACCACTTATGGGACAGTTTTTATGGTGCCTAGCTTTCATCTCCATCATAGCCGACAGTGTAATGGCCTTGGAGGTTCCAAAGCTGATGTAGTGGGGATTTTAATCATGAACTGAAATATGCATTTCACCGGAGATTGAACCAGTAACCCTCAGTTTGACAGTCTAGTGCTTAACTTTTTCAGCTAAATTTTTATTATTTAACACTAATAAAATACATTTTTATCTTCTTCTTATGCCTGCCCATGCCCCATGGTGTTTAATGTTTTCGGTCTGAATTGCATACTATCATTATTCTATACTTTTATAATCTTATGTCCACTATGTAGCATTTTCAGGTGAACTTAAATTAAACTAATGAATATGTTTAAAATAAATAAATTATTTTTGTTAATTAAATTATACTTTAAAATAAAAATCAACAAGCTGCATTGCCATTATTATTATACAATATATCCTGGCTACAGGTGAAGTCACACTTAAATCTTAATATGAAACAGTGAAACAGACTACTGTACATAATGTGACTACATAAATATCATCATGAATTTATAATTTTTAATTATGATAGTAGATTGACTAGGCCTGATTCTCTTTTCTATAGCCATCATTCCGGGCGTATATTTATGAATTCTTTCTTGTTCTGCTCGTCTCTAGACTCTACTAAGACTACTAGTCTCTACTAGTACTACTTGTAACTAGTCTATAAGTTTCATTAAAATTTAACTTTAAAATCTTTGACTACTTTTCTTTTAGTAAAAGTTAAGTGAGCATTAATCCACAAGTTGATTAGTAATAGTGAGATACTAACTTAACTAACTTTACCAAGTAACTGCGCTAGCTTGGCTTAAATCCAACCAATTATTATTGCCAATATGATATGAATATATGCCATAATCAATGTGGGTTCTTCTTTTACAATTTCTGAACTTTAAAAAGCCGGTGACGTGTTTATTTATAATAAATTACTTGTAGCCTTTAGTTAATAGTATAAAAAAAATAACCAAAGAGAAGATATTCTTACCATTGTTATGATTTTCGAAATCTATGTGCTATTAACAGAAAAACTTTTTTTTCCCTCAGTCACATGATACAACCAAAATTAGAACCGATGTAAACAAATCTAAATGTCGTGATTTTCTTAGTTTCCGTGCATAGTTACTTGTTTGTCGTAAAAATTGCAACAACCGAGCTCTATACACAGATGAGATGTAATGTATGATCTGTGGCTCTGTATGGCTCAAACTGAGCTGCTCGATGCTCCGTTTGTCTTATCTTATTAGTTAATAAAAGTTATTAAACTTAGAAAATGATTGTCTTTTTTATTTATTTAAAACAAAAGAGGCTATTATTATAGCTATTACCGCCTATCCTATGGGCATGGCTATGGCCAGGGGCGCCGAGAGCCAACAAGGGCCACAGGGCAGGACATCATTGCGGGCCCCTTAATAAACAATGAGTCGTGAAAAAATTGGCATGGTCAGGGCGGCCGGACCCCCTTACAGATGCGGGCCCCCTAGGAATGACCCCCCCCCTCTCTTGGCGTACCTGGCTATGGCTATGACATGTATATAATAAAGAATAAGCCTGCGTTACACATACTTGGGCTTACTATTATTACCATTAAAGTTCATAAGTTGTTGTTTTGTTTGTTTTGTTTTTTACCTGGGTTTTTTTTTTTTTTTTTACAATCATTAGAAAACAATGATGACTAATGATAAAAAGGAATAAAATATGAACAATGAAAAGGAGGAAACGATATCAAAGTCAAACAAAATATTCTTATATTGTAAATAAACTGGCCAATTCAATGACTGGCCATTAAGTCAGTGATATGGACACCTTGAACATTAAGCTTCATTGTATAGTAAAAATCAAAATTGTAGCTTCGAAGAGTGAGCCATAGAATATAAGTCATATGAATGGGTCGTTTTGCAAGTTGGCTAATACTTGTAACCCATATTTTCCTATTCAGTCCTTCACTTGTAATCAAATAGACATTTTATTCATTGGGACAATAATACAGACTTCTACAGAATGCACAATAATTTGATAAATGCATAATACAAAGTCAAAATGTGTAAAATTTTAACTAGAATGATTGTTCGGTGGGGCAAAGTGCTCAAAGGCAGAATGAGTGTTCGGTGGGGCAAGGTGCTCACAGGCAGAATGAGTGTTCGGTGGGGCAAAGTGCTCACAGGCAGAATGAGTGTTCGGTGGGGCAAGGTGCTTACAGGCAGAATGAGTGTTCGGTGGGGCAAAGTGCTCACAGGCAGAATGAGTGTTCGGTGGGGCAAAGTGCTCACAGGCAGAATTAGTGGTCGGTGTGACAAAGTGCTCACAGGCAGAATGAGTGTTCGGTGGGGCAAAGTGCCCACAGGCAGAATGAGTGTTCCATGGGGAAAAGTGCTCACATGTAGAATGGGAGTGGTTTCACTAGTTATTGAGTAAACGAATATTGTGATGAAATAATCAAAGTAGAGTCATCCTGCTACCAGTTAAATCACTGGCCAGCGCAGGGGGGGGGGGGCATGGTGGCTCATAAAGCCCATGCCGAGCAGTGGTGAGAAATGGCAAGCTATGGTCTGGTAGATATTTCAAAACATCAGCATTACACTATAACACAAACAGTTAAATAAACATTATTAAATAATTGTATTTATATAATGTACATTTAACTAGTTCAGAAATAATTCACATTTTAAAGTTTTTCCCCCAATCCAAAAGACCCATGACGTTTGCTCATCTCGTCGTCCTAGGCTTGCACGTTCATGGACCACCTCACAACCGGCACCAATAAATCATCAATTACTGCTACCGTATATGGTTTTATAGCAACTTGGTTGAAGTAAACGCACTGGGCCGCCAGGGTTATTGTTCGGGGTCTACCACAACAGTCGGGGACTCAATACTGGAAAGGACTCATTGGCAGTAGGGGACCTAGGTAGTTGCCGAGCCTACGCATCTGTAAGAAAGGTTCTGTTGTGTATTTCTTGTGGGTGCCCCATGTAACTTTAAAAAAAATAGTAAATAAAAATAAATAAACAACAACAACATGTCTTAATGTCAAACTCCTAAGCCTACCATAGTGCTAGTTTGTTAAAAAAAAAATGCATGTAATCTAAAATATATAAGATTCTGGTTAGACACAGTGTATCTACAAAGTTGTTGTTTGTTTTTGTTGCAGTTTTTAGTTTTAAGATACATACCTATTTTTAAAATAAATAAACAGAAATCGTTACAAAACAAATTGATGGGGCAGAGACATAGCGATGGGTGGGCAGGGGGGCATCTTGCCTCGGGCGCTACTCACAAAGGTATATTTTACATATAATACTATATGGCTTTCGAATGGCGAGGGCGCTAAAAAAGGTATTAAAAAGGTATTGTGCTACGGGCGCGAGTTAAGCTCGATACGGCACTGGATGGGGGAAATCAGGTTTTTTTTAAAAATTTGTTCGGGTGTTGTCCCCTGATGTAGACATCGAGCTCCAAAAAACAAACGTGTTACATATGGTTGCATCAATCCCCACGTCTCGGTCAATGGAACAGAAGCGAGTGATACGGTGGTGCTCTGGTCGTGATAGTGATGCTTGTAGGATACAGGTTCAAACCCTAACGAGTTAATTCATCTACCCTTTGTCTATTGTGGTAATCTCAACCTTAGCCTTTGTGGACCCTCCCTACGTCACTGGTAACCCACAGTACCTTTCCTACGCCACTGGTAACCCACAGTACCCTTCCTACGTCACTGCTAGCCCACAGTACCCTTCCTACGTCACTGCTAACCCGCAGTACCCTTACTACGTCACTGCTAACCCACAATACCCTTCCTACGCCACTGCTAACCCACAGTACCCTTCCTACGTCACTGCTAACCCACAGTACCCTTCCTACGTCACTGCTAACCCACAGTACCCTTCCTACGTCACTGCTAACCCACAGTACCCTTCCTACGTCACTGCTAACCCACAGTACCCTTCCTACGTCACTGC
>JAGDYQ010000427.1:205292-236360 GCA_021962125.1 Bulinus truncatus | reverse complement strand
TGTGAAAAATGTGGTTAGTATTTTTTTTCAGACAATGGACAGTAAAATTGTTGTAAGCTAACAGTATGTATGGCGTCCTTGTAATGATGAGATGAAGTCTCTTAGATCCTATAAACCACTTATGGGACAGTTTTTATGGTGCCCTTCTTTCATCTCCATCATAGCCGACAGTGTAATGGCCTTGGAGGTTCCAAAGCTGATGTAGTGGGGATTTTAATCATGAGACTGAAATACGCCATTTCACCGGAGATTGAACCAGTAACCCTCAGTTCGACAGCCTAGAGCTTATTTTTTTCCAGCTAAATTTTTTATTATTTAACACTAATAAAATACATTTTTATCTTCTTCTTATGCCTGCCCATGCCCAATAATTGTTTAATGTTTTAGGTCTGAATTGCATACTATCATTATTCTATACTTTTATAATTTTATGTCCACTATATAGCATTTTCAGGTGAACTTAAATTAAACTAATGAATATGTTTAAAATAAATAAACTACTTTTGTTAATTAAATTATACTTTAAAATAAAAATCAACAAGCTGCATTGCCATTATTATTATATAATATATCTTGGCTACAGGTGAAGTCACACTTAAATCTTAATATGAAACAGTGAAACAGACTACATAATGTGACTACATAAATATCATCATGAATTTATAATTTTTAATTATGATAGTAGATTGACTAGGCCTGATTCTCTTTTCTATAGCCATCATTCCGGGCGTATATTTCTGAATTCTTTCTTGTTCTGCTCGTCTCTAGACTCATGGTAAGACTACTAGTCTCTACTAGTACTACTTGTAACTAGTCTATAAGTTTCATTAAAATTTAACTTTAAAATCTTTGACTACTTTTCTTTTAGTAAAAGTTAAGTGAGCATTAATCCACAAGTTGATTAGTAATAGTGAGATACTAACTTAACTAACTTTGCAAATCTAAGTAACTGCACTAACTTGGCTTAAATCCAACCAATTATTATTGCCAATATGATATGAATATATGCCATAATCAATGTGGGTTCTTCTTTTACAATTTCTGAACTTTAAAAAGCCGGTGACGTGTTTATTTATAATAAATTACTTGTAGCCTTTAGTTAATAGTATAAAAAAAATAACCAAAGAGAAGATATTCTTACCATTGTTATGATTTTCGAAATCTATGTGCTATTAACAGAAAAACTTTTTTTTCCCTCAGTCACATGATACAACCAAAATTAGAACCGATGTAAACAAATCTAAATGTCGTGATTTTCTTAGTTTCCGTGCATAGTTACTTGTTTGTCGTAAAAATTGCAACAACCGAATGCTCCGTTTGTCTTATCTTATTAGTTAATAAAGTTATTAAACTTAGAAAATGATTGTCTTTTTTATTTATTTAAAACAAAAGAGGCTATTATTATAGCTATTACCGCCTATCCTATGGGCATGGCTATGGCCAGGGGCGCCGAGAGCCAACAAGGGCCACAGGGCAGGACATCATTGCGGGCCCCTTAACTAAACAATGAGTCGTGAAAAAATGGGCATGGTCAGGGCGGCCGGACCCCCTTACAGATGCGGGCCCCCTAGGAATGACCCCCCCCCTCTCTTGGCGTACCTGGCTATGGCTATGACATGTATATAATAAAGAATAAGCCTGCGTTACATACTTGGGCTTACTATTATTACCATTAAAGTTCATAAGTTGTTGTTTTGTTTGTTTGTTTTTTACTGGGGTTTTTTTTTTTTTACAATCATTAGAAAACAAATGACTAATGATAAAGAATGAAATATGAACAATGAAAAGGAGGAAACGATATCAAAAGTTCAAACAAAATATTCTTATATTGTAAATAAACTGGCCAATTCAATGACTGGCCATTAAGTCAGTGATATGGACACCTTGAACATTAAGCTTCATTGTATAGTAAAAATCAAAATTGTAGCTTCGAAGAGTGAGCCATAGAATATAAGTCATATGAATGGGTCGTTTTGCAAGTTGGCTAATACTTGTAACCCATATTTTCCTATTCAGTCCTTCACTTGTAATCAAATAGACATTTTATTCATTGGGACAATAATACAGACTTCTACAGAATGCACAATAATTTGATAAATGCATAATACAAAGTCAAAATGTGTAAAATTTTAACTAGAATGATTGTTCGGTGGGGCAAAGTGCTCAAAGGCAGAATGAGTGTTCGGTGGGGCAAGGTGCTCACAGGCAGAATGAGTGTTTGGTGGGGCAAAGTGCTCACAGGCAGAATGAGTGTTCAGTGGGGCAAAGTGCTCACAGGCAGAATGAGTGTTCGGTGGGGCAAAGTGCTCACAGGCAGAATGAGTGTTCGGTGGGGCAAAGTGCTCACAGGCAGAATGAGTGTTCCGTTGGGCAAAGTGCCCACAGGCAGAATGAGTGTTCCATGGGGAAAAGTGCTCTGAGCAGAATGAGTGTTCCGTTGGGCAAAAGTGCCCACAGGCAGAATGAGTGTTCCATGGGGAAAAGTGCTCACAGGTAGAATGGGAGTGGTTTCACTAGTTATTGAGTAAACGAATATTGTGATGAAATAATCAAAGTAGAGTCATCCTGCTACCAGTTAAATCACTGGCCAGCGCAGGGGGGGGGCATGGTGGCTCATAAAGCCCATGCCGAGCAGTGGTGAGAAATGGCAAGCTATGGTCTGGTAGATATTTCAAAACATCAGCATTACACTATAACACAAACAGTTAAATAAACATTATTAAATAATTGTATTTATATAATGTACATTTAACTAGTTCAGAAATAAATCACATTTTAAAGTTTTTCCCCAATCCAAAAGACCCATGACGTTTGCTCATCTCGACAACCTATAGGCTTGCACGTTCATGGACCACCTCACAACCGGCACCAATAAATCATCAATTACTGCTACCGTATATGGTTTTATAGCAACTTGGTTGAAGTAAACGCACTGGGCCGCCAGGGTTATTGTTCGGGGTCTCCCACAACAGTCGGGGACTCAATGCTGGAAAGGACTCATTGGCAGTAGGGGACCTAGGTGGTTGCCTAGCCTACGTATCTGTAAGAAAGGTTCTGTTGTGTCTTTCTTGTGGGTGCCCCATGTAACTTTAAAAAAAATAGTAAATAAAAATAAATAAACAACAACATGTCTTAATGTCAACTCCTAAGCCTACCAAAGTGCTAGTTTGTTAAAAAATGCATGTAATCTAAAATATATAAGATTCTGGTTAGACACAGTGTATCTACAAAGTTGTTGTTTGTTTTTGTTGCAGTTTTTAGTTTTAAGATCGTCGGCATCCGTCCGTCTCGAAAGACGATGGTGTAGCTAAGTTGAGTCTACTAAACACCGCCGGGAATGGCTGTGCAGTCCGACTCGGGAGTGGCAATCCCTGCCGCACTTGTCACACTTGAAAATAGTTGGTTGTTGTAGTAGCAGTTTTTAGTTTTAAGATACATAAATATTTTTAAAATAAATAAACAGAAATCGTTACAAAACAAATTGATGGGGCAGAGACATAGCGATGGGTGGGCAGGGGGGGGGGCATCTTGCCTCGGGCGCTACTCACAAAGGTATATTTTACATATAATACTATATGGCTTTCGAATGGGGAGGGCGCTAAAAAAGGTATTACAAAGGTATTGTGCTCCGGGCGCGAGTTAAGCTCGATACGGCACTGGATGGGGGAAGTCAGGTTTTTTTTTTTTAATTTGGTCGGGTGTTGTCCCCTGATGTAGACATCGAGCTCCACAAAACAAACGTGTTACATATGGTTGCATCAATCCCCACGTCTCGGTCAATGGAACAGAAGCGAGTGATACGGTGGTGCTCTGGTCGTGATCCTGATGCTTGCAGGTTACAGGCTCAAACCCTAACGAGTTAATTCACCTACCCTTTGTCTATTGTGGTAATCTCAACCTTAGCCTTTGTGGACCCTCCCTACGTCACTGGTAACCCACAGTACCTTCCTACGCCACTGGTGACCCACAGTACCCTTCCTACGTCACTGCACAGTACCCTTCCTACGTCACTGGTAACTCACAGTACCCTTCCTACGTCACTGGTAACCCACAGTACCCTTCCCACGTCACTGGTAACTCACAGTACCCTTCCTACGTCACTGGTAACCCACAGTACCCTTCCTACGTCACTGGTAACTCACAGTACCCTTCTTACGTCACTGGTCCTGATAACATCCAATTTGATAGGAATTCGTGCAAGTAAGGGGCCGTTTGACAATGGGAGACTTGTTGACGCACTTGACAACGGCCTCCAGTAAGGGGATAGGTTTTTTTTTTTTTCACATCAAACTAACCCAGTTCAGTCAAACCCAAAAAATTTTTTTTTATTTTCCTGAATATACATGTGAGAAAGAAATGAGTTTTGCTAGTGAAATATTTTTTTTTAAATATTTTTCACCATTTTTTGGTTATATACACACTCTCTCTCCTCTTTTTTCTTCTCTTATTTTTTTTGGGATGATTATTCATCATTATTTTTTTTTTTTATTAATTTTTATTTAAAGCTTAGACAGAAACGGGTTAATTTATAAAATCTTTTTTTTTTTCACACAAAAACAAAAAAACTAATAATTTAATAAATAAAGGACTTAATTAAATAAAAAAAATAAAAATATACTTCTGATGTTTAAACCTGTTACTGATATAAATAGGTACCAGTACTGTACATTGTTCTTTTTAAAATTAAATGAACAATGGAATTATGCTAAAAAAAAAAAACCTTTAAAAGTATATGAACATTATGAACTGTTTTAGGTTATAAGCATGACTAAGTATTTTTGTTATTGACTGTTGGCCTTTCAGTTATGATGTAGAATTCCATGAATACATTAATCGTGGGATGTCTTTATCAAAGGGAAAAAAATGCCAGGAAACTTCAAAATACTTTTAATTGTATCTTTATTTATTTTAAATGCAAAATTTTCATTATTTTAAGTCAGTTTTTAATACTTTGGGTTTACTTTGCTGTAACTAAAATACTTAAACATTAATTATTAAAGTAACAAACAAAACCAACAAATGAACTATTTAAAGAAGACAACTTTATTATTTCATAAATAAAATGTACAGTTGCAGATAGTGTTTGTTGCATAGAATGACACTGAGTGTACAGTTGCAGTTTGTTGCATAGAATGACACCTGAGTGTCAAGTTTTGTTATTGAGCTTCAAGGACATGGACTTGAACCCAGAGAGTTCATCAATAATTTGAAACATCTTTAATTTTAATTTACCATAAAGTCAGACAACAACATATTTTTTTTAAAAAAAACATTGAATTCTACAAAACAATTAATATAATTAATCACATTGATCACAGAGTTAAAACCAGAATCAAGTATCCAGCTTTTAAAAAGAAAAAATAGTTTTCAGTTTCATTCCTACAGAAAGAAAAAAAAACATAAATGTTCAGACATACAGTACACATAAACTCATGTCAAATAAATAGAACATAAATGTTCAGACATACAGTACACATAAACTCATGTCAAACAAATAGAACATAAATGTTTAGACATACAGTACACATAAACTCATGTCAAATAAATAGAACATAAATGTTCAGACATACAGTACACATTAACTCATGTCAAACAAATAGAACATAAATGCTCAGACATACAGTACACATAAACTCATGTCAAACAAATAGAACATAAATGTTCAGACATACAGTACACATAAACTCATGTCAAAAAAATAGAACATAAATGTTCAGACATACAGTACACATAAACTCATGTCAAATAAATAGAACATAAATGCTCATTCCTTACAAATATTTGTATCATTCAATTGCAAAAAAAAACTGACTTGTTCCACATAGTGAAAAGTTTCCCTTTAAACCCATTAGGGAGGCACACCATACTTTTTGTCACATTTATTCCAAAGAAAAAATAAACACAAAATAATAACAAAGGATTCTAATGATACATTATTCTACATTTTTTGACAGCACATTCATTCGTAAAACATTACTTGACTCCCTTGTATATATTAAAAAATAATTATGCAGTTGCACAGGATGCATTAAAATTTTCGCCACATTTGGCCAATTTGAGGATACATCAATAAGTTATTGGCCAGTTGATACCAATATTTTTCTATACAATAAACCGGTGGCACAAATTAAAAATGCGATGAGGATGAGCTTCTTTTTTATGTATTCAAACATGCATGACAGTTTAATACACATACATGTGACAGTTTAATACACATACGTGTGACAGTTTAATACACATACATGTGACAGTTTGATTTGCAATTAAAACTTAATAATGTCTTATTACACTAATTTTTTAAAATATTTTTTAACTGTGACTGTGTTAAGGCCCATACTATAATCACCCTAGGTATGAAAGTTAATGGTTAATTATTGTGGAGCCCATGGGCATGTCCATCCAAAAAGACAGCCCTACTAGTCCTGTGTTGATCTGGATATGACATAATCAAGTGTAAATCTATTAAATATTTTACTTCCTGAGCAAAAAAAAAAAAAAACAACAAAAGCTTACTTCATAGAAAAATTAACTTTCTAATACAATAATTCATAAATTAATATGTGACTATTTACATGAAACAAATTTTGCAAACAAAATAAAAAGATTTTATTATAACAACTTTGCAATTATTGCAACAGAATAAAACAAACAAACACCATCAATATAATTCAGTTTTTTAACCTTTCACAAACTGATAAAATTAAAATTGTAATAATCGTATTTTATAACATTTAATATATAAAAAAGTGAGGAGACATCTAGAAATTAAAAAATAAAGGTCATCAAACTGTGAAAAAAAAATTTCATTGGTTATTTTTTTCTTAATTAAAAAAAATCCCATCGAGATGCATGCAATGGTTTACTTCAATGGTGCAGAAGGAAATAATAATAATGTCTAAATTTGTTTGAAATCACTAGCCTTAAAATTCCTTTTTATTTAATGATTTTTAACTTTCAGAAATAAAAACCTCAAATATGAATGGAATTTGTCCTTTCATTGCGATACATTTTTACAATAAATATATACATGGTGAGCAGTTTTAAAAAAAATCATTGGTACGTAACTACTAATTTGGTCATTAAATACAAATATACAATTTAAATTATAAATATATATACTGTTTCTTATTGTCATCAACACAACAGATATTTTTTTAATATAAATGATTAGTTTGATTGTGCCATTGTTCCTGCTAGTACATGTAAATACTTATAAAAATTTTGACATAGGTTTGAAGCACAGATAATAAAATTTAATAAATACAGCTGCCTTCAGTTGCTAATGGGATGTTTCCTTTAAATTTCATCAACAATTTCAAAAAAAAAGTCAAACAGAATATATCCAGTACTACTTCTTTTTTAAACAATTAAATGTAAAGAAAGATTTTTTTTTTTGGCCATAAAACTAACATTTTGATAAACTATGATTTAAATCATACTTAAAATGACCATATATTTTTAGCTATTTCAAAATCAACATTTTTTTTCACTCTTTACGAAAATTATTATTGTTTTTTTTTACAGCACACTGAAATATATTTGTTACCAGTAAACAATATAAAAAAAATACAACATATTATTGCATACAAATTAAAAATGATAAACTGATATCTTATCTAGAGTGATTCTCATTTTTCAAATCAAGCTGATGCTCGGCAGAGTTGCAGCAAACTGCAGGCAAAGATTCATCTTTGGTTTTATCAGAAGTAAAAACTTCTAGATCGATTTCACTTTTTATTTTTATCTGGTCATCACTTTCATCTTGCACCTACAAAAAAAAGTGTTGTACAAAAATATATAATGAAATAGGATACACCATAGCTTATGCGACTTTTAACACACAGCAATCATGTTATTTAAAAATTTTTATGCGTCTTCTACTGAATCTGATTTATAAATGATTTATTTTTACATTCATTCTTCATGTCTAATGGAGATGTGACATAGTAAATCATTCAAGATGTATTTAAGAATCTTTTGAAGCTAACAAATTTTACATATTTCTACCAATTAGCATACACAAATTTTTTTTTTTTTTTAAACTCGCATTACCTTATAAAAACAAAGAGCTATCAAAAATGTCAGAGCTGCAATAAGGGAGAAGACTAGTGCCAGAATCATCAAGTTGATGCTCATGTTGTGGTTGTCATAGTAAAAACAGGAGCCCTCGCCATCACAACGTTTCTGCCAGACTAGACAAGCCAAGTCAAACATCTTGCCAAACATAATTGGGCCAGGTATTGATCCTATATAAAGAAAAAATTTTTTTGTAAGATAGAAGTATTTAGTGATGATTGATACAGTAAAAAGAATTTTGTAACAGTTCACCACACCTCACTATACGGCTGCTCTTTGTATGGCGCATTTGGTTATAATGGCCTTTTTAAATTATGGCACTTTTTGGACTTATGGTCCTACAATTATTTATTACATGGCCAATAGCCACCCACAATGAACCAAGTTTTGAAAAAAATCTGTTCAGAATGCATGAAGAATAATGAACTTGAAGATACTTCTCTTTCTGAAATTTTTGTTTTGGATGATTTGGAAGGTGTTTTGATTGACCTTTTAGCAGGCTTGTGGAGCCGAAAAAATCTGGCGGATCCACGGCTCCCAAATATTTTTTTTTTTTTTTTACAGCAGAATTAAAATTGCAAATTTGTTTGATTGTTTGCCTCCTATAATTTGAAATGTTGTCATGTTTTACGAACGCCGCAACACGTAACAGCATTTAAATGATAGCGTGCACGCACATCACCAAAAGAAATCTTTAATGGGGAATCGTTTTGTGTTCGTTTTAAATCTTGTTTACCCTCCAAAATTTTTTTAATGGCATGTTATTTTGTTATATATAAAGTTAAAACAGTTTTATTTCATAGAATAATTGTATCAATCATTTAAAAATAAATTTTTAATATGACGACAAATAGAACGCGTCATTTCGTATATTATCTGACAACGAATTAGTAATAGACTAAAAACAAAATGGTCGCTTTCTGTATTTAACAATTTTATTATAAACAGAATATCTGTAATAGAGTAGATAAATTTATAAGGCTGTGGCTATTCGGACCTGGGTCCCAATAAAATCTGATTGTTAATCGAACCCGTGGCAAATATGCACTAAGCTTAGCTATATTTAAACTTTATTAGATGGAACCCGAAAAAATAATAATACAGAGTCCGCTTAGTGGAACCCTAGACCCTGAGTAACGATTAAATCATACAATTCAAACAATTATAAAAAAATAAACAAAAATCAATAATAAAGTTTATGTATAGCTAAGCTAAGTGCATATTTGCCACGGGTCCAAATAACAATCAGACTTTATTGGGACGGGGTCCGAATAAAAATCGGAGTTTATTGGTACCCGGGTCCGAATAGTCACTTTGAATTTATAAATAATAAATATAAATACTGAAGTCTTTAAAATATTTAAAATAATGTATCATTTTACTATTTGCTAATTTGATCATTGAAATAACTTTTTATAAATAGCGACTAGTGAAACCTCGATCAAAAATAATGTTTCTGGATGCACTGAAATGGTTTGTTTTTAGAAAAAAACGACAATGTGTATATTTTTCATGTTCCTGACTATGGGGGTGAACGCGGCAAAATTTGCATAACTTTTTATCAGCGGCATCTTAGCGTGGAGCAATTACAAAAATTTTTGTCTCGTGTTATACTATCTTAATAGGGAGTTGGAGCCTGTCAAATTTGTGGGACCCGGAGCCAGAAAAAAATCTGGCGGCTCCGCTAGCCTGCCTTTTAGATAATGACAGATAACCCCTTTTAAACGAGGAAATGATCCAGTTAGAAACAGAATGACCACACGATGAAGAGTCTGTTGTGTGCCAAAAGCTACCTGCTAAGAACTTGTCAAATATGCTGTCTTATTTTGAGCATGGAATAAACATCATTCTTTACAAGGGTGCAGCTTTCAAAGGTCTTGAGGAGTAATCTCACCCATTGCCTGCTATGAAAAACTGTCAAAAGAAACAGAAAAGAAGGCAAAGTAGACAACTTGACTCTTACCTAGACACCGGGCTACTATCCACTGCAGACCCAACCCAAATGACCGTTGGTGGTCTGGAACACAGCTGAAATATGATATACATCTTTGAATGAATTTATACAGATGTTTGCATGACGCTTAAAATTAGTTTACAATCATGTGTTTCTAAGTGTAATGTTATTGGGTATGACGTATTAAACACAATTTATTTTTTTATTTTTCAATTTAATATATAAAAAAAGAATACAATCACGCCATAAGGAAAAGTAAAAAAAAGGGAAGTTTAGAATTCATCTATTTCTGTATCCTTGGACTGTTTAGCTAGCACAATGCCAAGCCTCATCTACTTTCCCCAACTTATATTGGGTGGACTTAAGACCTTTCACCAGGACCTACAAACATCTCACCAAGGCTCAAATCCCAGACGACAGTCAAGTGCTCTACAGTCAATGATGCGGACCCTGCAGACATTCCAAATTCAAATGGCAGACCGCCTTATCCCAAGGCGCCCTGGCCTGAACTTTTTGTACCTCAGGTTGGGCCAGAATATATGTTAAATTTGCGGATGGTATCTATTATAATTCTGCTAAACAGTAGGCTTTGCCTAAGTTACTATCAAAACATGTAAAAGTCATTTCACATACCGAAATAGCTATCTATCCACAAAATGAAACAATCACTGAGTATTTATTCTACTGATATGTCTGTTAAACAGTTTTCAGTTCAATGGTACGGCTGTGCCTGTTTTGCATGCCTGTTTTGCACTACAGAGTCCAAACATGGTGGTATGCTTATTTCATGTTCAATGTCCAGTCTGGACCTGTACTTGGTAACAGTAACAGCAAAGAATGCAGTTTCGCATAAGTACGTCATAGAAAAATGGTAGCAAGACATTAATGGCTTTGTCTGACACCAGCGAGTACTCCTGGAAACATGCTAGCCAGAACGACAACAATGGCAGTCTGTTGAACTGCAAGCACAGTGTCCTGTCAGACGACAAATCTTATCTAATATTTTGAATTGTTTATTAACATATTAAAAAGTATTTGTCACATAAGCAAGTCACATGAAAACAGAACAGCAGAATAGGTTGATAATTTTGCACTGTTTCATCGATGCATTAGCGAAAAATCCCCATTGTCGGTCTGGCCGATTTTCATAATAAAAATTTACGAAAAATCTATTTCCAACCGAAACAATCTATGGGGTTAGGATTAATTTGATATAAAAAATATTTGTCTAAGATTATTTATAGGTCAATCTAGGCTTATAATAATTGTAACTACTGATTAACCAGACTATTTATCAACAATACACATGCTTGTGGATCCGGATGTTTTAACAGTGATGTCAGAGCTCAGTAAGTAAGAAATATTGCCAAGATGACATGACTCAAAAACTCACTGCACAAGTGCATGTAGTATACAGTCTAGTTCAGACTTCAGATGTAGCAGAAGCTAATACCAGAATTTTCAGTTTTTAATTCTGCACATTGTTGTCTGTGCCTGAAACATTGGCATAGCTAGTATTTTTTGTTTAGCTAAAAGCTAACAATTCGACCAAACCAAGCAATACTTTTATACAAGAAAAAATAACTACTTTTCTTGACTTGCCCATGGACCCCTTTGAAGCTCCCTGCGGACCCCCAGCAGTCTGCGGACTACAGGTTGAAAACCTCTACTCTACACCACATGAACATCTTCGCATTACATAGTTAAGTGTAATTTGTTTATTTCTTAATAGAAAAACAAAAGTTTCTTTTTTTGCCCTTTTTTTAAAAAAAGAGAAATCTTCAAAAACAACTTTTTTTTTCAACACTGAAATGTTGGGTTTTAAACATCAAGTGCACACAAGCATTGAAAAACTCACCGCAAGGTGGCAGTAAGAGAGGGCATGGAGGTTATGAACACAAAAACAATCATGAAGGTGAACAGGACCATGAAGAGCGTCAGCCACTTGCACTTGTCCTCACATTTACCAAACACTCCCATGTGGGTCGTCCCTTTTACCCTGTCTTCATCTGTAATGTTGTAACTCACACAGCTACAGTTGTAGTACATCTGTAAAAAAAATGGCTCAAATCCATACACACAAATTGATCAAACCATTTGGAGTAGCAATATTTAACCCACCTTGTTTTTTTTTTTATATTTCTATTATTTTATTACTTTTTATCTCTGAATATTATTGCTGACTGTTGTGCAACTCTTAATTTTTTTTTTTACTATATAAAAAAAGCCGTAGTGCGCATTCCTTATTATTCTGTAAAATGGCATAGAAAGTCATTTTTTAAATACGTCTAAGTTCTCCAAAAATGTTATAGTTGCATTAAGCATTTGCATATGTGTATATTAAATTCTTAATTTGGATCAATTTTTTTCAGGTGTCATTACAATTAATAACTTTTCCTTCTTAAAAAAAATAATATAGCCAGAAAGTGGTCGCTCACTTATTATTAACACATTTTTATATATTTTTTTACCCCATTTCCCCAACAGGTCACATTTTTGACACTTTGCAGCCTCTATCTCCACAAAGTTTGCGTTCCTTATGGCCTAGCCAACAAACATACCCCCTCTGTCCCAAAAAGTTTGACATGAAGCCATCATTTAAAACCCGTGACACATGTCAATCAAATTAGTGACATACATCTGCAGTTGTTCAATAACTGTATCATTCAGGGTCAGAAAAACAGAATTAGAAAATGACAATGGTCAGAAAAACAGAATTAGAAAATGACAATCCTATTGTTTAAAGGTCATATACGATTTTAAGTAAATGTGACAGTTCTTGCTTCTGTGTTTAAAAAAAAAAATCTTTTCTGGTTAGTTTTTGTTTAAAGGATTGGGTTATTTTCTGACATTTTTCTTAATTTTTCCCCGCATTTGGGTCAAATTTATCAAATTTACATGCTAGCAGTATTGCATAATTTTTAAAAACATTAATCATGCGATTATGGCAGCCCTAATAAAATGATTTTGTAAATGTTAAAAAAATATTTTTTTCAAACACAAACCACCCACTCAATCATTCTTAATTAAAGAGTTCCAATATTTACTTTCACATCTCCATGATGTTTAGACGCAGAACATCCAGCATAGCATGGGGAGAAATACATGACGTTGTCTCGTCCACACATTGGGAAATAATCCTCTTCTTGACATCCGCAGCCTTGATTGCAGGAGTTCTCTAGTGACTTCCCCATGAATGTGGCATTACTTAAAAAATAAATAACAAATCACGTAAATAAATAACAAATCATGTAAATAAATAACAAATCATGTAAATAAAAACTTCTTCCTTTCAACTAAATCATCTTACTAATATTAGGATTTAAACTCTATAAGACACAAGCTCAGTTAAAATTCATATAAATTTTTTTTTTTTAAAATAACCACAAAGCAGATGTAAAAAGTGAAATTCGCAATTTAAAAAGTCAGTACACTTATGAGATTGCCAATTATAATACGGCCAAATCCTAATTACTTTTTTTCAAATCCTAAAAAAACTTTTCAAAAATACTATTAATATTTTCTAAACACAACTGACTAAATCCTAAATTTTGTGGATATAGAAAATTTTTTTGTTTATTTTTCATCCTGGTCAATAAATTTCAAACTAATATCAGTTTTCTATGTTTCATTCTATTCTTGAAAATAATCTGCTGACATTATTTTGTCTAGTTTATGGAGGACATTATACATGTATTTATTTATATACAGCATGCTGTGTTTATACAATCTCATATTCATCTACAGATTTACATAAATAAACAGGTTCAAATAAATATAAAAATTAAATTTCAATGTAATCATTTAGCTACCTATTTTAAAATCTCTGTTTAAAAAAGAGCTAAAATGTCAAAAAGTTTTCAAAATGAGCAGTTTTTCACACCACTATAAAATTATTTTCCACTTCCACATTTTATTAGAGATTTCATAGCACAAGTTCATGTTTTTTATGCAGATGTTAGCTTCATTCAGAAAAATTGTATCGCTATCATTTCACAGCAAGGTGATTCTTATAATACCTTTTAACTTAATTTTCTGTTAGTAATATTCGAACTTCTAACATAACAAACAAGATTCTGCAAATTTTTGTAGAGACTAAATTATTCTCCACTTGAATTTGTTAGCTGAAGTAAACTACACATGAGTGAAATCTATTTATCATGCAATAGAAATAAAGTTGATAGTGGCTCAGATGGGTCTGTTGAGGTGGCCATGCGTTCCCCCAATAACCACAATGGCTGAGGGTAAGATGATGACGATGATGAGTGGCTCAGAAATATTTTATAATATGAAATCACTGAACATTTTTAAAGTTTGTCTTACTATTTAAATATACTTGGGTTGCTTACATGTATGCCAGAGTATTTTAAATTCAATAGCCTTTTGATGTTTTCTTTTAATATATTTGTTTCCATTAATTATCACATATTGCCAGTATGCTATCAAGTGAAAGTACAATTTATAAAATTAAAAAAAAATATTAATATTTCATTTTTAAAACTGGAGAATTAGAGATTTAGCTGCAAGTCAAAACTCTAAAAGAGGCATGGGTTAGTATATCACAAATTATCTCCATCACCTTGCAGTCAAATGATGGAGGACCTAGGCTAAAGCATAAGGGGTGCTTCTAAAGCCATGTGAGGGATATAAATAGGGAACTGCCAAAACTGCACTACTTGAGGTGAAATGAACAAGAAATGATCAACACAGGGACATCCTAGAAAATATATTCTAAACCTTGAATGTTATCTAACATTATACAATGATTATTAAAAAAAACAACAACATAGTATGACAATAATTAACTGATGCTTCTAGTTTGAAATGTATGCCAGCTTGAACACTTTGCAATTATTAAGATCATTAATGGATCTATATAACTAGAATTAAATAGCTTTTTTTTTTAATTACTTATTGTCTTCGGCCACCCCCCCCCGTCCATTATATCTTGAATTAAATGGGCTAAAATTATCTAAGCAAATATAATGTTCAATTGTCTAACATGAAATGTTGTTGTAATTCTATTTTCCACACATGCTGCAAATTCATCATCAATGAACTTTTGTATTCAATGAAGTATTAGTATAGAAGAAAAAAAAATAAATCATGATGTATTATTTTGGTTTTTCATTGAATGCATTCTAATTTTTAAAGCACAGAAAAGGAAAAAAAAAGGGTTAAAGACACAAGTAAGCCTACATGTTTTACAGTAAGCAGTTAATCGAATGGAGACAAAGCACTTGATCATTATACATGAATACATTTTTTTTCTGCCAAGGATTCGATCTGCGTAATATACTGTTCGGTATTAATGAAACAAACACATGTAGCATTCTGTTAAATGCACTGAACTGAAACAGACACTTAAGTTAAAATGCTTCATTCTAGACAACCTATTGCACTATGTAGTAACTAACCTGGATTTATTGGACAGTCTGCAAAAAAGTTTTTAATGTCTATTTTTCACTTCTATATATATGTTGAATCAATGTGTTATTACTAATTATTTTACTGTCTTAAACATAACAAAATTTTTAGAGGAGATATAACTAACATAATCTGCTTTAGTTTTTGAAGAATATTAATAGCCTAAGGATTTATAACAAAAATATTATGCAAAATACACTGTAGTCTTAAAGATATTTGGGAGGAAATAGGTTCAGGTTCTTATACAAGTATATGTGGTGTAGTACAATTAAAAATCAGTCAGTAAAAATAAATGAATATTCTTTGCGTTAACATTATAGCTGCCCACAATAAAAGATGGTTGTCGTGTACAAGAAAGAAAAAGAGAGAAGGAAATAAAAGCTGTAAATAGGTATGGCTACAAGTTCATAATAGCCTAACCTTATCCAATTCTATTTTAATACAGCTTATGGAACATTAGTATAGTAAATTAAATTTCAAGACAGTTAAATATATGGAATACAAATGAAATTCAATACCAAAAAATTCCTGTTTCCAAATTAGAAGATGAATATGGATAAAAACCAATAGATGTAGTAATTATATTTCTGACTGCAAATAATGTGTTATGCAAAGCTAGAATTGAATTCATATGCTTGTAAGGTATCTATACTTTTTTGCTGAAATTTTCAATTTTTCGTATCTTTTTTTTTTAAAATGTGAAATCAGTCTCTCTCATTTTAAATACATGCAAGAATCTTAAAACCACTTAATACTAAATTTAAAGTATTGATAAAAGAACTAATTGAGGAAAGCAAAAATAATGGGATTATTGGTTTTTATTAATTATAGGTTATATTTAACATTTTTCAATTTTTGAATAACTGATTTAAAGTCACATTGATGTTTGTATTTTATTTCTCCAATTAATTAACTCAAATTATTTCATATAAAAATTGGTAAAATAAAAAAAGATCTTACCTAACATCTGTTTGTCCATATTGCAGTGTAACCCCAGCAAAAGGACCAGTATCACACTCCATAAGTAAGGAAAAAGCCAGCACAAACAGAAAAAAAGACATGATGGTGCAAAGACGAAGAATACCTCTCACTTTCAGGTTAAAAAAACGAACAATGAATCCACCAGCAAATGTGGCACCACCACCAGCTGGAACAACAGCTAATCCTGAAATGACAACAGAAAAATTTTTGTGGACAAACCGATCAGTTAAATCTCCTACATTATCATTTTTTCAATAAAGTAATCAGAAATGTGATAAAATATGTCCTAACTAGGTCCCAGATAAAGATGAGATCTGGTAAAATATCCATAAACCTTTTCTCGGCTAGTTTTGTACATTCTTTTTTCAGAATAACAGAGAAAACATGGTCACAATATTTAAAGCAGTTGTTAAAATTAGTACAACTGTAAGATATATCAAATAAATTAAATAAGATTTCAGTTATTGGTTGAAGATGAAGCAAAAATACATTCAATTCATATTGTATTCCCAAACCCAATCATCTATGTCAAAAATTTCTCTTGAGGTTCAGGCGTGGAGACATAGTGAGTTACACTTCATGCAGCAGATTCTGGTTAAGAATCCCATCAAGAGTTACCACTTCTATATTGTAGTCCTACCCCAGCCCTTACTATACAACGAATGTAGAAAATCTGTCCCACTAGTGATTATAGATATAAAGTTAAACTTAAAAAAGTAAAAAACATAATTTAAAAAAAAAAAGGATTCTTTAAGGGAAGGAGAAAATATGGGCCAAAAGACTGAGGGCCAAAAGACCGATGAACTTAATACACGTACTAAATGAGGTTCTATAAGATTAATTAAAGAGCATACATGTATAAAATTCAAAGCACTGAAAAAACAACATTTTTATGCATTCTATTAAAAAAAATACATTAAAAAAAAAACAACAACACCCGTAGAGTGAATATACAAACACTGACCTACATACAAAGCAGCAGTAGCAGCTGAAACACTAAACTGGTATTCAATAAACTTGGGCATGAAAGTAGAGAAGCCAGCAACTAATACACCTTTTTGAATGAAAAAAACAAAGATCATTAGAAATTATTTTTTCATTGCATTTTTCAACTGATTTAATGGCAACAGTTAGCTTTGGTAAAAAATAGTTAAGACCATTGAAGAGGTTAAAAATAATTGTAAGAAAAATAAACTAGCACAAAATAACATATGATTAATTGTTTTATTTTTTTAAAAAAGAGTAAAAAAAGTTCGAGTATTTCATTTAGCATGCACAGCTTGACCCCCCAACCCATCTCAGACAGGAGTGCTCTATGACCTATGAAAACAAGCCACCCCACTGCATTTCTAATAATATAAGCGAATATTTTAAGACAACAGTGTATGACAGTCATAACAGTAGTAAATATTGGTTGACTGAAATTAGTTTTGCAAGAATAGATTTTTGTCGTAAAATTTAGGAATGAATTTGTTTTCAATAATTATTTTTTATACATTAATGTACAAATACTACTTTGTCTTTACAGCATTGGTAAATAACACGCACAGCAGTAAAAAGTATTTTTTTTGAGTCTTACCATCAGCAGCTGCTGCCAAATTTATGAACATAAATGGAATGTTTGTAAGCAGTAGTTTGATGGACAGGAGACAATCTTTTATCCCTAAACTCTTTCCAGTTTGATCCTCATTTTTCATAGCTTGGGCTTCTTTTCCTCTTTCTGCAGCATACTTCTTGGAACCTAAGAAATATTAACAAACATTAACACACTTCACTCTTTAAATTAAAATAATTAATAACCTAAGCAAATGTAATAAATTTTTTAAAATTACAAACAACCATATAAAAAACCATGGACTAAAAATAGTCATGTATTTGTGTTACCAGTACTTAATTATATGTTCAAAATTCTTTTTTATATATATATAAATAATATAAATTACTGGCATTTAAAACTTTTCATAAAAAAAAACTCCACTCTGTTTCAAATTTCATTAAAAAAAATTTACTGATAAAGTAAAAGAGAACTATCACAATGTAGTATAGAATAAAGATTTTGTTTATAATGTAAAATGTACATGATGTCGTAATATTTAAAAACCTCAGAATTAAGGACATTGAAAGAAATATATTAACCTGGAAGTGATGAAGGGTAGGCAAGCAATGGGAGAGACAGCAACACACCCATTGCACCACTGATCAAAAATCCAATCCACCAAGCTCCAACCCATTTTGGATTGCTTGGATCTAAACCAAGCCTGTAAATAAAATGGAAATCATTAGAAAAAAAAAATTATTATTATCAAAGTTTCCATAATGTCAGTGGTTGGAGGCCGTTATGGGTGGCGACTTGGGCAACTTTCTTAGACACAAAATATAGGAGGGCTCATAATGAGAGATTATGTATTGATCAAATGGCTGTACAAAATTATACTCTCACCCCCCACATCTGATTTCACTAGGGGCCCAGCATGATGCCTCCCACTCCATATGGCTTCAGGATGCTTCTAATGATAACTATGAAAAGTTATAACCCATTATTTAAACAATATAAGAAAGTACAAACTTTGCATCAGTGCAAATGGTGCAGTAATTTAATAATTAGGAGAAAATATGGGCATATTTGTGAAATAATTTTTTTGACATAACCGTTAGGTGGCGTCATAGGAGTTTCCCCATAGGAAATCTTCAGTAAATAAATATAAAATAAATATTATTTATTATCCTCATTTGAATAGGCAATGTAAATCTCTAGCTAAAAGAATAGTCTAACTCTGACCATCATTTCGCACTTACAGTTGCCCTACTTTTCAACCAGCCCTTCTTTTCTGCCTGATATTTTTGCAACTTGGCTACACAGTTCATCTTTTAATGGACTCAATGTTAATTTCTCATATTTATTTTGACATGTTTCATTACAGATACATCTATTTTGAAATTAAGGGATAGAAATTCGCATATGTTGTTGTTTGCAGTTAAGTAAGACAAACAAGTCACTTGTAACACAGATTTGGAACATGCTAAGCATAATAAACCCTAAAAAATCGCTCATTTATATATAATGACTTTTTTCTGTTAATGTTTATTGCTCTCATTCCAGCACAAAGAGTAACTTTGGTTTATAACTTTTTATCATTTTAAAAACATAAGTAGCAAGAGAATAAAGGTTTTGGGTTGCTTACAGCAAAGCACAACATGACTAAAAAATTCCCAAATTATTTCTACAAATCATTCAAATGTCAGTCACTAATAAGGACATAGCATGAATTCAATAAAATCTTTTGTACAACAATATAAAAAAAAAGGTTATTTACGCAGTTGAATCAACTGAAACCTCTGTGTAGACATTGAGAAACTCTGCACCGACCATGTATCCTATAGCTGGTCCAATGATAGCTCCAGTATAAAATATACCTGTAGAAGTAGTTAAAAGATTTTATATATTTAAACCAAAAAAATAATAAATTAAAATAGTCTAAAAGCTAAACAAGGAACATTAATAATACTGGATAATTTTTTTTTCTCTAATATTACTTAATTTCATAAGTACAGCAATCAATCCTCCATATCTTTTTTAAAAAGGATAATTCTTGTTTTACAATAGCTAAATGATAGCAATAAAATTTTTTAAAAATATAAATGGCAGGGTACATTAATTACTACATGTTAATACAAAATTTAAATTATGGGTACACACTAAAGCAAAATTTAACATGTTTATGTCTATTTATTTTTTACGAATTAAATTGCTCCCCTTTCCACAAGACAATATTTACATGAGGACAAAATAAAGACATTGGCTTGAAGGTAATCTAAGAAAGAGTTTATATACTTTTATTAATAAATATGGGACAGACGGCCGAGGCGTGTAGATACTTGACTGTCGACCTGAGAGTCCTGGGTTTGATCCTCGGTGAGAACCATTGAAATTTTCCCAGGTGAAATTTCTTTCCAAGTCGTCCCATAAGTCCACCCAGCTTTAAAAGGGTACCTGAATTAAGTTGGGGAAGTAAAGGCGGCTAACCACACAATCTCTTCATATGCCGAGGTTATAGAAACAGATGAATTCTACACTTTATCTACCCCGATGGCCCATTTGGGCTAAGGGAACTTAACTATTAATAAATATATGTAAGCTTAATTAATCAAATGGATCTTAACACAGATTTTTAAAAGATTGTCAAGAACTCATTCAGGTGTTGGGCCAAAGTTTACATTATCATTATAAGATTTTTTCAAAATAAGATATTCTTATATATATTATATGAATGCATAATACATTAAGCAATTAAAAAAAATGAAATAACTTATTTAGCTTAAAAACCCAACCACATTATAAACAAAAAAAATATTGGAGATAAAATATCCTAATAGTTCACAAATCCTTTCATTTATGTAAAAAGATTTTAAAATTATGTATCATGCAAAAGAAGTAAAATCCATTCACTTAAAAATTTGACTTTTAGACACACATCTCAACCCCAACTAAAAAAATAGTTAAATCAGTCTAACTCCCCCTCAGGATAAACAGCTCAGGATGTGGCTTTAAGGGTTAAGCCAGATCTGTGCTGTGAGGGTGCACCTGTTGTTGAAAATCAATGCAGCTGTGCAATTCATCCAACACTTTTTATACAATTTATTTCTCAAGCTCAGTGTTTACACTCCAGTAATTGCTAAATACTTAAAAAAAAAAAAACATTGCAGGAAAATTAAAAAAAAAAATATTCACATAATACTAAAAATATTATTTGATGCTTTGTAAATATAAAGCAAATTTCGTCGGCAAATATCAGAATTTTTCAAAAGCTTATTAACTGAGTGGCAGCACTTGAAAGGTGTCATTTAACACTGCACGTCATTATGTCACATTGCTAACCTAAACTTGATTACAATGAAACATTAAACTTGAAAAAAAAAAAGAAGAATAAAATTCTGCATTGAATGTCAACAGGAAGAGGAAAACTTTGAACCTATCAAACACTTTCCCATCCACAACCAAACCGTTAGTTCCCTCAAAATCTGTTGTTTTTTTTAAAATAATTTTCATGGTCATGAACAGAGTTCTAATTAGCACCAAGAATTTCCCTTTTATCCCATGAAGGGCAATTTTCTAATGGTTTGATGACCCATAATTTAGATAAAAATGATAACACACGAGACTTTGGAATAAAACTTTCATTTTATGTTATTGTGAAAACATTTAATAACTGAATTGCCTCAAGTGTCACAGCTATATTAAGATGAAATTAATTAAGCAGTCAACTCTTAACCACTTTGTTAATACTCAGTGATAATGACCTAGTTAAGCTACATTGTTGCTAATAATATGGGTTCGCCAGCAACTCTTATCAATAAACTCTGGTGACTCCTTGGCCATTACATATATTCAAGCAACTAACGCCTCGCCTTTACAGAGACACTAAAGGACTTCATAAAAAACAAAAACAACTCTCCAACACAAAACAGGAAATGCTGATGAGTTTCAGTCAATGGACAATTATTTAACTAACCATTATAAAATGACGACACCCTCTGTGGGACATTCTCATCCATGTATGTCACACCCAGCGTGTACAGGGCAGTGGCCCCGGCTCCATGAAGGCCCTGACCCAGAAAGAAAAAGTACTTGTAATTTGACAAGCCGGATCCTTCTGTGGTGGAACACTGATCAGTGGCGTTGGAGTTAAGCTTACAGACAGTGTCCTCTGCATTTTCCACTACGTAGGCAGAAGAGATAAAGTGAGGTAAAGCAAAGACAAATGAACCAATGCCCAGAATGAGGATACCTATACCTGAAATGATTAATTGGTTACAGATAAGCAACATTGTATTAAAAAAATATGCATTCAGGCAGATATGAGCCCCCCCCCTACCACCAATCAATTTTGTTATGATACTACGATATTGAACAAAACCTTCTCTGAGTCAACTGACACCTTTAATCATAGTTCCAAATCCTTGCTACTTCTCACTTTCTAAAAGCAGCAGTTGGCACCCTTTCGGACCTCACAGATAACTAAATTAGTGAGCTTTATGCCCATGAACAACTAAATTCATTAGTTTCATTCCAGCTGACCACTTTTAACTATTTATATATTTTTTTACTATGAATATGCCATGGCTCATGCCAAAAGCCAATAGAGTACTCTAGATGTAGCCTCCTAGTGTCAGAAATTGTCTGCACTCTTCCTGCCCACTAGTTCCTTAAAGCAGTAATCAGTGGACTATTATTTAATGGTTCACTAGAAAACTGTTCTTTCTCCACAAGAGAAAATAAGCAAAAGCAATCACTGGCTTAAGTGGAAAAGATTATTGAATTTATTTCTTTATTAGCGATTTTTTTCTTATTTAAATACGCCTTTGGGCATCATTTTACACACCAGGCACAACTAAAACTCTAAAGCTATTTTTACGCCAATACCATAGACATCAGTTTGAGAATCACTGATCTAAAACATTTAAATCAATGTAAAATCGACAAATAAGGTTATAACTTATAAGCATGCTTGGGGGGACATTTTTTGGAATTTTTTTTTTTTTGGGGGGTTTGTGGGGGGGGGGGGGGGGGGGGGGGGAGGGGGGGGGAGAAAAATGCTACCACTGCTGCAGTGACTGCAGCTTAATTGACCTTTGGTTTTTATTTAGTCTTCCCGGCAATCTGTGTATCTGGATTTCTACACGATTGTCCATACTCATTTTTCCGTTCATACTTTTACCCCTGTCCATACTTGGTATCCAGAAAATAAGCTTACCTAAATATCTTGGTTTGTGGCCGTGTCCGCCAAAATATGAAACAGGAATTACTAGAAGAACAAACACTATGTCGTAGCAACTGGCTATCAGGCCTGATTCAGTGCTGCTAATTTCATAACGTTTCTCTATCGTTGAAATAACAGTGTTAACAAATCCGTTGACTGCCATACCCTGCAAAATAATTTTAAAATAACATTAAATTTCTCTCATAATCAGAGGTAAGAAAGTATAAATTAAAAAAAATAACAGATTGCTTTTGAGTAACTTTTACTCATAGAGTATGTGGGGACCATAGAGTGTGAGCTGTGAGTAAAGACGCCCGTGGATGGGCCATTAGTCATTAAATATGGTAGAAGTTAGTACTGAATGAGAGCTGTTTGGTTATTGGAGTAATCATCAGCTTTCACAAAGTTCACCTAACCACAAGAAAAGCTCTATTTATTCACCAGTGACTAGCTTTAAAGTGTGTGTATATCATGTAAAGGCATAAGACCTCCAGCTGGTGAGCTGCAATATGTCTCCCATAACTGTCTCAGTAAGTTGACCAATGGCAATGGGGCAGAAAAAGCCTACCCCGTGGACGATTTTAAAAGAGTGTAGTTTCGACCGAAAAGAAAACACTACATAGGCATACATAAAATGTTATAGGAAACATATATATATATATATTTCGTTTAACTAGCGTTTCTAAAGAAGTGAACAAAATTGATTGTTGATCTGTGTATCCACGGTAACCATACTGCCTATAACACCCCCTCCTCCTTTCAAATAACCCGTTTCGTTAGGTTTTATTATAAAAATTCACACAATCGAAATTTGATCAAATAGTTTAAGAATAAGATGAAGCATGCCATTGTTTTAATGCTATCTATGGCATGTTGATGCTCTGTGTTGACCTGCTATTCTTGGAATGCTATCGCCGGTGTTTTGAAAGGCGATGTGGAAATATGGACAAAATGTGCACACACCAGCCCCGTAGCGTGAAAATTCTACAGCAGGGGCCAGTCATTCTACAGCAGGGGCCAGTCATTCTACAGCAGGGGCCAGTCATTCTACAGCAGGGACCAAGCAATAGCGGGGGGGGGGGACAGGAAATAAATTGTACTAAGTAGAGCAAACAAGCAGAGGGACCAGACAAAACGCAGGGAGGGCAAGGCCCCTCCCCCCCCCCGCAGTGCGGGCCTGATTAGATGTGACAAATATTGTTGTTGAAGGATAATGCGGATGTTGTACAATGGCAAGTAAAGAAGGGGCAGTCCAAGCAATAATTCTTAAAATAGACCCAAAAAGCAGCAATTGTACATTGCAGTTCACATAATTAAATCTTGTCGTGAACGATTTAAATAATGTGAATGCTGTACGAAACACAATAGGAAAAATTAAGTCAATTATACTGTTTTTCTGAGAAATTAATCAGCGAAGAAAACTAATTCCAAATGTTCCTTTGCTATGTGAAACTAGATGGACACATAAATATAAAAGGTTGCGGATTATCGCTGAAAATGTGACAGAAATTGTTAAACAACTGGAATATTTAGAACAATCTGGAAAAGCAAGCAAGTTGCACATTAATTACTTTCTGCTGTTAGAGGTTAGATTTGGGGTACATTTTCGTTTGTTTAGTTATTATACTTTAATGTAATAAACTTTCAGGAAATTTAGTTCAGTTTTATTGTAACAACTTTATGACATTTTTTTAAAATGAATACGCCCAGAAGCGCAACTAGACCAAACTTTCGGGGGGGGGGGCAAAAAAAATCACTGGTATTAAAAAATCACATTATTTATATATTTGTATTTTTTAAAAATTAATTTTGGTCTAATCTTGTAATATTTTTTTTTATTTCGGAGGGGACAAATGCCCCCAATGCCCCCCCCCCCAGTTGCGCCACTGAATACGCCCATCATTACATGCCCACTACATAAAAAAAATATTTTATCGATAAGTCAAGGGAGTTAATTCTTTTAAACACATACTGACTACAATAAGAGAATATTTAAATTTTAAAGTGATATTTATACACAGTTTTGAAACTACATGTAGTACAGGTTTAAAATAGACTTAGTAATTTACGACTCATCAAATTTGTAACTAGCACAGGTCTTTAAATTTGAGGTCAAGAAAGTTAATTAGTTAAAACCCATAATTATTACAAAAAATAGAATATATCGATTCTGAAGTGTTCCGAATCGAGCGCTGGCATAGACAAAAAGAACAAATTTTTTGAGTTAGTAATTAACTACTCAATATAGATCATGGAACTAGTATCTAGCTTGAATACCATAATACTTTAAATCACCTTGTAGTTGTGGGCAGCATGCTTGACATAGTATGTTAGATTTGCTAGTAAAAGTAGGCAGGCACCCTTACAGAAATTTCAAGCCCTCTAGGCAGAGCTGTCACGGGACCCCAGGCATAAACATCTAAAGTATCTTTAGGTTATGAGAATTAAAAAATTCACAGATCACATACTTTGTATGTATACTTTATATAAGTAAGACGGATGCATCATACAAGGTTTGGTTTTATTCAGTTTTAATTTGAAAAAAAATTGTGTTTCAACTTTATTGTTCAAATTCAACTATAAAACTGTTTAATTGTATAAATTTGTATTTATTTTGTTTTTATAAACAAACTCTCCTTGATTTGGCTAAAGCAAAATTGTAAATAACATCATCGAAATTTGGGATGAAGGTTTTTAGTTTGTATGCTATCTGAATAAATTGACTTAAGATGTTATATTTATTTAATTGAATCAACTTAGTAGTAATAAGATACAGAGAAATTTTATAAAGAAGAAGAATGTATTAAAATAGAATATAGATGGAAATGTAGATGAAGCCATATATACAAAATTTATTTCATGCATATACATTAGGTATATGACTAAAATTTTTTTTTAAATTATTTTTAATTCCCCATACTGTCACAGGTGAACATTTATCATATCTAAACAAAAAATATCAATAACAACCCTCAACTGTTAAAAAATGTCATCCTTCATATGCCGAGTAAATCGTATGTCATACTCGCATTTAGTATTGTAACTGTAATTTTGTTCTTTATTGTTCCATGCCCCATTAGCATTTTATTTGTCAACTATTATACACATCATATGTATTTGTGTCGTTTCCGGATTGTCGCAGAGAAGCAGGGGCCAGGCATAGCGGGGGGGGGGGTAATACATTTTACTGAGTAGAACAAATAAGCAGAGGGGGCCAGACAAAACACAGGAAGGGCCCGGCCCCCATGCCCCCCGCACGCTACGGGTCTGGCACACACTGTTTCTTCTAAGTCTTTCCTTTATTTATTATCCATCTCTATTTTCTATTCGTCCATCCAAATATCTGCCACCCATGTCTATTCAAGAGGATACTCGCACTGCATTTGTTTACCATTCGGGCCACCAGTACAAGTCTGACAAATGCACCACGGGAAGACGCTAATCAGCCAGCTGGTCCTCCAAGTCTGGCAGCCCTACCCCCACCACACCCTACCCTTCCAAACCACCACAAACACACACACAGATATACAACTGCATCACTGTAAGACGCTTATCAGCCAGCTAGTCCCATTCCCCTCCTCCCCCGAGTCTTCCCATCTTGGAACCTTTAACAGATTTGACCATTCGGACATTCCGCCTTCCCTTTTTAATCAAATTGTTAGTTGGGGTACATGGGAAATATAGTCAAACCTGTACCAATTATACCATTCTCCCGGGCAAATTCCGTTAGAATATAGGTAGCATTAGCAGGTGACTGCTACACCTCTTAGTACTGGACGCTAATTATGTACATGTTTTATGAAAGGAAAGAAAAAGACAAAACCAAAATGAAATGGATGAGATTGTACAGAGTTTTTTTTTTTTTTAAATCTCCACAACTTCCTGATTATTTCCCAGGTGGTAGCAACTGTATGCAGACTCATGCTGTAACTCTTTATTTAGACGGAACAGGAAGTTCAGAACAAAGGATATTCCCCCCCCCCACCCCATTAAAAGAAAAAAAAATCGCAGACGTTAACAAACGACTCCAGACATCCAGGCTAATTGAGGAGGGAGTGGCGTAAAGCCAGAGGTGCCATACTGAGAGTTTGTGCAATGAAAAGAGCCATTCTTAATTTCATTAGATCTCCTGTATATATTTTCTAACCTTTCACAACAACCACTGACTCTTATTAAGGCCAGGTATTATCATAATTTTGCATGCTATTTTTCCTTTCCGGTCTGTCTATCTAACCCAGCCATGGGCAAACTAAGACCCGCTGGCCACATCTGGCCTGCGGGCCGCCACCTGTTTCAGAGTGAGGCACAGTGAAGCCTTTTTTATGTTTCGGCGTTTACATTTAATTTACTTTAGAACATGTCACCGCTGCCACCATCTTTGTCCGACCCGCCGGTAAAACTTAAGGAAGTGTGGCCCTCAACTCGAAAAAAAATGGCCCACCCTTGATCTAGCCACTAGCCACTGACCTATAAGTCAATCTTCTAATTTTTAAATACGCAGTGGCTTCGAATACGACCGGGTTGATTTTTTTCCGAGACCCACAAACTTTAATGACGTCAGTAAACAGATAGAACTCTTATGACTTTTCGCCGGAACGAGTAATTTTGTCTACGCAACCTGAAACATATCTTTTTTTTTTATTTGTTTTTTTTTCTGTATCCTTTTAGTTTTTAAAAAATTAACTAACTAGATATCTTTGAGAAATAATTTATATTTTTAGGATGTTGTAAAAAAAAAGAAACAACAACTAATTAGGTTTTTAACTATTTCATAACTTAAAAAAAAAAAAAATTTTGAAAATATGTATCAAAGCTGAACACAGAGGCGTAACAATTTTAAGGGATGGGGGTTCCAAAATCGAAAGTCCCGCCGGGCTCCGAGCTTGAGGGAGACCCCACAATTATTTTTTACATTAAATATTAAGAACATAATCTCATGTCATGGTATCAAATGTCAAAATGCAAGGCCCCCAAATCCTAGGTTCGGCAATGGCTTTACAATAGTTTATCTTCCTGCAAAGGCTTTGCAGGGTATAGCTAGCCCTAAGGCTAAATATTACATAACTTTTCCTTACCATCATTTTTGCGTCACACTTTAAAAAATTCAGAGACGCCTACATATTTCAAATTTACTAAATAATAATAAGATTAAGAAATGAAAATAGAGGGGATGGGAAGCATTTATATCCGAGAATCGAACCAAATACTGACGGAGGGGGGGTACGATAGATACGATAGATACTAATTTAGCGCAAAATTTTTTGTTTTATTCGTCCGACTTTATTAGGCTTGGGCAGACCCGAAAATTCTTAGTCTTAGACATATATCCTGACAACTAAAATATATAATTCAAAGCCGTATTTATTTAAAAAAAATATAAAAATATCTCCGATTATTAACAGCAAATGACTTTATTTATTAGGCTTGGACAGACCCGAAAAAAATTAAAGCCAAATATACAAATGACGTCATCAAAGTCTGCAGTAAATACGAGTTCTCATTCATTCTGTTTACTGACGTCATCAAACTTTGCTGGTCGTGTCTCGGGAAAAAAAATACGAAACACACCCGGTCGTATTCGAAGCCACTGCGCCTTTTAAATACCCAGTTTGGTAGGTTCATATACCGGCTACATTTGATATCAAGGTCTGGACATTAAAACAAAGCGGGGTACACTTTGTCTATCTTATTCACTCTTTGTTTTTTAAACCGTTTTCTGTGTATCAGAGGAATGTTAACATGAACGGTACTCTTGATACAATACAAAAGAAATGTTAACATTACACAATACTGTTCATACTATACACAATAAATGTTAACATTACACAATACTCTTAATACAATGCAAAGAAAATGTTAACATCACATGCAATACTCTAGATACAATACAAAGAAAATGTTAACATCACATAATACACTTGATACAATGCAAAGAAAATGTTAACATAACATAATACGCTTGATACAATAAAAAACGAACGTCGACATCACACAATACTTCATCAAAATATACAGATGCATGTTAACATCACTAAAAAGTGTAAAATAATATAACAGATTTGTTAACAATACCACATTTTCGTGATATACACTATGATGCTCCACAGACATTTTTTATTTGTACAATCTCATTTCTTGTTTTTTTTTTATTTTAAAATTCCGTACGATTTACTTTAAAAAAAAAAACAACTTCCAATTGTGTGTGTGTGTGTAAGATTAGTACAAAGGTAGCATTATTGTTAGCCATAAACTCCGAACACCTATTCAAATGTATCTATTGTGGAGAGATGAATTCAATCATTGAAATCAACTGCACGTCCTTCATGTCACAGACATTCCTATGTAGCTCGATTATGTTTGAGCTATTATACCGTTAATACGATTTTTCTATCTCATTTTAAACTGCCTGTATACCAGCCCCGTAGCGTGAAAATTCTACAGCAGGTGGCTGTGGCAATAGCGGGGGGGGGGCAGGTAATACATTTTACTAAGTAGAGCAAATAAGCAGGGGGCAGACAAAACGCAGGGGGCGGCCTGCCCCTGGCTCCCCCGCACGCTACATGGGCCTGCTGTATACAGCATATACATTTACATTGGAATCTTGGTATTTACATTAAGAAATCACTTCATCTTGCGTTCAGTTCACAGTGTCAAGATAAAAATATCGTCATATTGTATATCTTAATATTTAAAACACGTCATTTATTCGTGTATTCGTTACATCGGAACGAATTTTTTTAATCCATTTATCCGGATTACTTGAATTCAGCATCCAAATCGTAAAGTTGTTATTAAAAATTCTAATAAATGTATTTTTGGTTACTTTCATTAAATATTTCCCAAACTTTTGACAACTGAGTATCCATTGTAAAAAAAAAAAAAAACAAAAACAATAACTGCATACATTATTCTTACTGTTGATTCCTCTCCTTTTATTGTTTTCGCTTTTAGGAGAGCTTGTTTACTCAATGCATCTAGCTCAGTGAAACGCGTACGCCGTACAAACTCTTTGGGTAACCCCTGTAGTACATGTACTATACTTACTATACTGTGTGAAACACTGCATTAGCCCGAGTAAAAAGTTATTAAATAACAAAGAAAAAAAAGATCTTTGTCGCCACAGGCACTTATTGCCAAAATTGTTAATGCGTGTAATTGGTATACTCTATTAATGTTTTGATAAAAGATATACAACAACTTTGTATGTACTGTTTCAAATCAATGATTTTTTAAACTGTAAAGTTGTCTACCCATTGCTTATTTAAACCATTTTTTTTATTACAATAATAAGTTCAGCAGGTAAAATTAGATACACCTCCATAGGGGCTGTCCATTATTTAAGTCAGCAAATTTTTGGCGATTTTCACCTCCCCCCTTGTCAACAACTTGTCAAACTTCCAGAGACCCCCCTATAAAATTACGTCAACGTTTGATTACCCCCAAAAGGTGGCTTCCAAAATGTTTATGTGGCAAAATTAGTAGGAATATAGTTAGTTTAATTAAAATACTGAATGTTAGTCGAGTGTGTATAACACAGGACTAAGCAAACGCTGCCTTATTTTCCTTTATTTAAGTAATTATATCAAATTAAAAAAAAAAAGTAACATTGTTGACGTCAACTCTTTCTTGGACCCCCCTCCCCCTTGTCAACAATTGTCAAAATTTTCTGACCCCTTCCCCTCCCCCCTTTTTTGTTGACGTAATTAATGGACAGCCCCTAAGTTTTTTAAACAAAATACAATTTAAACTTCTCTCTCTAATGTAAAATGTTCTGAGCGACGTTTTTTTTTGAGAACCTTTCGGAGGAGATTAGAAGACCGCTGTAAGAAAATGTAGGAGAACCACTGTAAGAAAATGTAGGAGAACCGATGT
>JAGDYQ010000427.1:182497-204792 GCA_021962125.1 Bulinus truncatus | reverse complement strand
CCTATCAAATTGGATGTTATCAGGACCAGTGACGTAAGAAGGGTACTGTGAGTTACCAGTGACGTAGGAAGGGTACTGTGGGTTACCAGTGACGTAGGAAGGGTACTGTGAGTTACCAGTGACGTGGGAAGGGTACTGTGGGTTACCAGTGACGTAGGGAAGGGTACTGTGAGTTACCAGTGACGTAGGAAGGGTACTGTGCAGTGACGTAGGAAGGGTACTGTGGGTCACCAGTGGCGTAGGAAGGTACTGTGGGTTACCAGTGACGTAGGGAGGGTCCACAAAGGCTAAGGTTGAGATTACCACAATAGACAAAGGGTAGGTGAATTAACTCGTTAGGGTTTGAGCCTGTAACCTGCAAGCATCAGGATCACGACCAGAGCACCACCGTATCACTCGCTTCTGTTCCATTGACCGAGACGTGGGGATTGATGCAACCATATGTAACACGTTTGTTTTGTGGAGCTCGATGTCTACATCAGGGGACAACACCCGACCAAATTAAAAAAAAAAAACCTGACTTCCCCCATCCAGTGCCGTATCGAGCTTAACTCGCGCCCGGAGCACAATACCTTTGTAATACCTTTTTTAGCGCCCTCCCCATTCGAAAGCCATATAGTATTATATGTAAAATATACCTTTGTGAGTAGCGCCCGAGGCAAGATGCCCCCTGCCCACCCATCGCTATGTCTCTGCCCCATCAATTTGTTTTGTAACGATTTCTGTTTATTTATTTTAAAAATATTTATGTATCTTAAAACTAAAAACTGCTACTACAACAACCAACTATTTTCAAGTGTGACAAGTGCGGCAGGGATTGCCACTCCCGAGTCGGACTGCACAGCCATTCCCGGCGGTGTTTAGTAGACTCAACTTAGCTACACCATCGTCTTTCGAGACGGACGGATGCCGACGATCTTAAAACTAAAAACTGCAACAAAAACAAACAACAACTTTGTAGATACACTGTGTCTAACCAGAATCTTATATATTTTAGATTACATGCATTTTTTAACAAACTAGCACTTTGGTAGGCTTAGGAGTTGACATTAAGACATGTTGTTGTTTATTTATTTTTATTTACTATTTTTTTTTTAAGTTACATGGGGCACCCACAAGAAAGACACAACAGAACCTTTCTTACAGATACGTAGGCTAGGCAACCACCTAGGTCCCCTACTGCCAATGAGTCCTTTCCAGCATTGAGTCCCCGACTGTTGTGGGAGACCCCGAACAATAACCCTGGCGGCCCAGTGCGTTTACTTCAACCAAGTTGCTATAAAACCATATACGGTAGCAGTAATTGATGATTTATTGGTGCCGGTTGTGAGGTGGTCCATGAACGTGCAAGCCTATAGGTTGTCGAGATGAGCAAACGTCATGGGTCTTTTGGATTGGGGAAAAACTTTAAAATGTGATTTATTTCTGAACTAGTTAAATGTACATTATATAAATACAATTATTTAATAATGTTTATTTAACTGTTTGTGTTATAGTGTAATGCTGATGTTTTGAAGTATCTACCAGACCATAGCTTGCCATTTCTCACCACTGCTCGGCATGGGCTTTATGAGCCACCATGCCCCCCCCCTGCGCTGGCCAGTGATTTAACTGGTAGCAGGATGACTCTACTTTGATTATTTCATCACAATATTCGTTTACTCAATAACTAGTGAAACCACTCCCATTCTACCTGTGAGCACTTTTCCCCATGGAACACTCATTCTGCCTGTGGGCACTTTGCCCAACGGAACACTCATTCTGCCTGTGAGCACTTTTCCCCATGGAACACTCATTCTGCCTGTGGGCACTTTGCCCAACGGAACACTCATTCTGCCTGTGAGCACTTTGCCCCACCGAACACTCATTCTGCCTGTGAGCACTTTGCCCCACCGAACACTCATTCTGCCTGTGAGCACTTTGCCCCACTGAACACTCATTCTGCCTGTGAGCACTTTGCCCCACCAAACACTCATTCTGCCTGTGAGCACCTTGCCCCACCGAACACTCATTCTACCTTTGAGCACTTTGCCCCACCGAACAATCATTCTAGTTAAAATTTTACACATTTTGACTTTATATTATGCATTTATCAAATTATTGTGCATTCTGTAGAAGTCTGTATTATTGTCCCAATGAATAAAATGTCTATTTGATTACAAATGAAGGACTGAATAGGAAAATATGGGTTACAAGTATTAGCCAACTTGCAAAACGACCCATTCATATGACTTATATTCTATGGCTCACTCTTCGAAGCTACAATTTTGATTTTTACTATACAATGAAGCTTAATGTTCAAGGTGTCCATATCACTGACTTAATGGCCAGTCATTGAATTGGCCAGTTTATTTACAATATAAGAATATTTTGTTTGACTTTGATATCGTTTCCTCCTTTTCATTGTTCATATTTCATTCTTTATCATTAGTCATTTGTTTTCTAATGATTGTAAAAAAAAACCCAGTAAAAAACAAACAAACAAAACAACAACTTATGAACTTTAATAGTAAGCCCAAGTATGTAACGATGGCTTATTCTTTATTATATACATGTCATAGCCATAGCCAGGTACGTAAAGAGGGGGGGGGTCATTCCCAGGGGGCCCGCATCTGTAAGGAGGCCCGGCCGCCCTGACCATGCCCATTTTTTCACGACTCATTGTTTATTAAGGGGCCCGCAATGATGTCCTGCCCTGTGGCCCTTGTTGGCTCTCGGCGCCCCTGGCCATAGCCATGCCCATATGATAGGCGGTAACAGCTATAATAATAGCCTCTTTTGTTTTAAATAAATAAAAAAGACAATCATTTTCTAAGTTTAATAACTTTTATTAACTAATAAGATAAGACAAACGGAGCATTCGGTTGTTGCAATTTTTACGACAAACAAGTAACTATGCACGGAAACTAAGAAAATCACGACATTTAGATTTGTTTACATCGGTTCTAATTTTGGTTGTATCATGTGACTGAGGGGAAAAAAAGTTTTTCTGTCAATAGCACATAGACTTCGAAAATCATAACAATGGTAAGAATATCTTCTCTTTGGTTATTTTTTTTTATACTATTAACTAAAGGCTACAAGTAATTTATTATAAATAAACACGTCACCGGCTTTTTAATGTTTAGAAATTATAAAAGAAGAACCCACATTGATTATGGCATATATTCATATCATATTGGCAATAATAATTGGTTGGATTTAAGCCAAGCTAGCGCAGTTACTTAGATTTGGTAAAGTTAGTTAAGTTAGTATCTCACTATTACTAATCAACTTGTGGATTAATGCTCACTTAACTTTTACTAAAAGAAAAGTAGTCAAAGATTTTAAAGTTAAATTTTAATGAAACTTATAGACTAGTTACAAGTAGTACTAGTAGAGACTAGTAGTCTTACTTGAGTCTAGAGACGAGCAGAACAAGAAAGAATTCAGAAATATACGCCCGGAATGATGGCTATAGAAAAGAGAATCAGGCCTAGTCAATCTACTATCATAATTAAAAATTATAAATTCATGATGATATTTATGTAGTCACATTATGTAGTCTGTTTCACTGTTTCATATTAAGATTTAAGTGTGACTTCACCTGTAGCCAAGATATATTATATAATAATAATGGCAATGCAGCTTGTTGATTTTTATTTTAAAGTATAATTTAATTAACAAAAGTAGTTTATTTATTTTAAACATATTCATTAGTTTAATTTAAGTTCACCTGAAAATGCTACATAGTGGACATAAAATTATAAAAGTATAGAATAATGATAGTATGCAATTCAGACCGAAAACATTAAACACCATTGGGCATGGGCAGGCATAAGAAGAAGATAAAAATGTATTTTATTAGTGTTAAATAATAAAAATTTAGCTGAAAAAATTAAGCTCTAGGCTGTCGAACTGAGGGTTACTGGTTCAATCTCCGGTGAAATGCATATTTCAGTTCATGATTAAAATCCCCACTACATCAGCTTTGGAACCTCCAAGGCCATTACACTGTCGGCTATGATGGAGATGAAAGAAGGGCACCATAAAAACTGTCCCATAAGTGGTTTATAGGATCTAAGAGACTTCATCTCATCATTACAAGGACGTCATACATACTGTTAGCTTACAACAATTTTACTGTCCATTGTCTGAAAAAAAAAATACTAACCACATTTTTCACAAGGTGACAAAATGAAAAAATATGGGGAAAAAAGTTTTTTTTTTTTACTTTAAAAGTTAACACAAATGACAACTGTTTTAAATTCAAAAGCTTATTTGTTAGATATATGTGAAAATAAACAAATAGCACTCAAAGCAAGCATTTTAATGCACAAACATTTTATTTTTAATTAAAAGTAATTTAGGATGAGACTTATCATTTCTGGTGTAGAAATGAAGCTTAGCCAAAATACATCATCTCACTCAATTTGATTTAAAATATGTTGACTTTGTTGACCTAAATCGGCCCTGTATGGGGTAGTAAGACACGTGTACATATTTATATTTATGTTAATTTTTGTGGGTGGTTGCCAAGTTATGAATATTTTCTAAACCATATCACTGTGGGCTCGATGAAGTAGAGTTCACCTGTCTTAATAGCTACAGCATACTTTGGATAGAACTGTTTGAAGCTTTTCATTAAGTTTTTTCCCACAATGCATTGAGTTTTTATGCTACATACCTTGCATACAATACAGATTAATGCGCATGTATAAATTTACAGTGATCTTTAAAAGTTAGCACACATAACATAAATTACAAGAGTGCCTTGCTAATGGATTTTACTTGCATATTAATTTTTTTTTTCCTTTATTAATTGATCCCTTAACTTTTTAAAACTATAATGATAATCTAGAAAGACTTTAATTATGTGTTTTTTTGTCTAGTTATTTCTTTAGTGCTGATATATGAAGGGAAAATGTATTTGTTTTGAATCGCAATAAGAAAAAAATATCAAACTTCTAAGACTGTATTTCAATGCTTGTGTTATCACAAGGGTAATTAATTTAAAATGTTTTGAACAGTTTTACAAAGTACTTAATCCACTTAAAAATAAAAGACTCCTATTTAATAAAGGCTTTGTTGTGAACTAATTGCGTATGAAGCTTATCTTATCTGATTACATTCTTCTTTCTTTAAGTATTAGCTTAGACTAAGTATATTTATGTATTGAGTTATGGATGTGCCTGGCATTTCTTATTATGAAACATTGAATGGTAATTTGAATTGTTCCTATAATTTCATTACTTCTCTCTTCATTAGAAGAATATTCATTGTCTAAGGATAAATGTAGTATATGTTTTATCATTCAATTAATTATCAATCAGAAATCTTTCAGACAGCTGCTTATCATAATTTAAAAAGCCTAATTTAAAGTCTGAGGCCTAGATTTTGGATTGTCAGATAATATGCAATGCATGATAAACACACTGAACACTTATGGTTGATTGAAGTAAACTTTATCTAGAACAAACCATATTGAAAAAAATAATAAAAAAAGATATCAGCTTCTGATGTCACCTCTAAAAATGAAACATTATTTTAAATATCTATTTTTTTTATTAGCTTTTTCTTTGTACAACCTTTATTCTAGAGCTGTTCTAATATACATGCTAAGGTTCTTATGCTAAGGTACTTTTGGTAACCGGAGACTAAGATTCTGTGGTTCTGTACAAATGTACCTTTGGAGCCCTAGGTGAAGACTGCAGCTTATAATATTTAACAATTAGGAGGGCCCCTTTTACCATCTGACCAACTCTGTCATTTTAAATTACAGCAGAAAAATAAAATCAGATTGTGGTCCCCGGGAAACCACATAGTTTTCCTATTCAGCTCTACTTTAGTGATAATAGTTTTTATTCAAAATTTAACCTCAAGATTTAGGGTTAATATGTATGCACCAAAATTAATACAGACTCTGAAGAATTAAAGTGAAATGATAATTAGCATGTGGGTGGTGTTGTAGTGCGAGCCACTTGTAGGCATATGATATTAGTGTCTGTCAGCTGCTTTCTTTATCTTTGTTTTTTTTTTTTAGCATTTAGTTTTTGGCTTAGGTAATATATTATGTGAACATTCTTTCACTGTGACATCACATGTAATGCTGAAAGGTACACACTAGAGGATATCGTGTCCTTTGACATTTTCTTTTTAACAAAGAACTTTCTACTATAAGAGAACAATTTATTTTTCATGTGGAAATTAGTAATTCATTTATGTTTCACACAGAACTCATAAAAAAGTGCAAATAACAGTAGATTTAATTTTTCATAATTCATTGTTTGCCATTGATCAGTGTTTTATATTTTGTTGCATTTCTCCTGTGATATATTTTACATTACGTTCTAAGTGAATGGGAGATCTAGCCACTCAGTATCACAGAGTAAGTCCTCTTTCTTATTTGGTAATGAGTTGTCATTTATGTTATTAAGGTTTCGTTTGGTCCTTTCGGTCACTAGGTTGCACCAAGCTATTAATGTCATTGATTTTTTCAGTCGGACTGGCACATCTCTAATTAATTTTCAGCAATACTATAAATAATAATTGCTAACTTGGATTAAGTTAATGCTTTCATAAAATAAAAAGATAGTTAAGCTTTTGTTCTACCGTAGGATTCTAATCGTCTTGTCATTTCTAATATACTTTTTAAAAATAATATCAGCTATCTTGTGTTTGGGGAATACCATTTGAGCAGTATAAACTGTATATTTATTATGTGAAATGGTTTATGGAATAATGATCAAGACTTAGGAATTATTTTTTACTTGGGTGTTTTTCTCTCTCTAGACGCATATTTCTTTATTGATGGTAAAATCTTTTTCAGAAATACTGGTTCCTGACACACAATCTAATAAACATGTAAACGTTTTTCTTAAAAAGAAATGTTTTTTTTTTAATTATTTAAATTTTTCAAAATTTTTTGTTAAAAGTGTATCATATAACAAAGTTTTAATAGATTACATTGTCTCAGAACATGCCTTTCTTATTCCCTCACTAATCCATATATTTAAATTGGGCTGTGACTAATTTGGCCAGTGCCTGGACTGTCAGAAAACTTGTGTGTTTATATGTGCTTTGCATGACTCAGCAAAGTGGACCATGAAGAATTTTGAAACAGCAGTGAAAGTATAGTTACTGGCTCCCATTTTAGAGACATTCCACATTTTTTTAATCAATGGACTTAAGTTTTACTTCTTCATTTTATTTTTCTTATTCATTCATCATGTTTGTTGACCTGGGTCAGCCATTGTTACCATTTACCTAGTACCTAGAGCTACTTTCTTAGTTTATATTATTGAATGTATATCTCTGGGCAAATTCTGGCATGCTGGCCAAATATGACTCAAAGTCTGTTTAATCCAGCATTTGCTCTGAAAATCCCAGCTTGTTTACATCATTGAAGTTTATATATAATTTAGATTATTTCATATAATCACTGTATCATTCTGCTCTTGGGTCAAATTTAAGAATCCAATGTTGCCATCGGTTCAAAAAGTTTTACCCATCCCTGCTCTACAGCTTGAAAATGTAATAAAAAACCCTTTCTATTAATTATTACACTTGTAACCCTTTCCATTAATTATTACACTTGTAACCAGGCTAACAAGTTCACTGTTGCAATACTAAAATGTATAAATGATTCACCTTTATGTGACTTTTAATAGATGTGAATTACTGTTACACGCACTTGCCCTATTTTGTGGACATGTTTGGGTTTGTCAAGTTTTCTTTTTAAGCATTCACAAGTGTAAGCTGCTGTAACTCTTTTTTTCTTTCTTTTTCTAATGCACCAGAAAGTATTTTTTTTAACATATTCTTGTGAATAGTTTTTAATTTTTGAACAATATTTCTATAAATACTCTAAGTTAATGTATTTTATTATGGGTTTATTTGTTGATGAATGAAATATCTCTGTTGAAATATTTGTTTCCTTGCTAACTCTGGTGGCCAGATACCTAAAGTTACCTCAGTTGGAAGCTGCATGTTAGACTGTAGTTTAAGTGTGTGTGTGTTTATTTTTATCCTGCTGAAAGTGTAAGTTAGTGGGGCATGGGTGGAGGGGTATTGCAGCTAAGTATCATGTGATCCTTACAAATATTGGGGTTAGTCTGGCTGCTCAGATTTTTTTTTTCTGTTGTGTTGAGTTTGCTTTGTTTTTTAAAGTTTATCTCATCTTGCATTCGTGTTGGTGGATTTAGCTGATTTTATAAAAAGTTCCTTACTTAATTTTATCAGTTGAAGTAATAAGACATACAAACATAACCTTTGTAATTTATTCAGGGTTTGTTATTAAAATGCTTGAATATTCATGCTGAGATTGAGGGCTTTAGTTGCGTAGGTTGAAAGTCTTCAACATGATATTCATTTATTCCCTCATTAACATGAAATTTGCAACAGAGCTGGCCATTGGGCTATTAAAGAAATTTTAGATAATAATGCTGTGTGTAGTGTATTAAGTAAGTGCATTATATGGATTTGTACAGGGCTGGACAGCTGGTACAGTTAGGTTAATTTGGACACACGTTTGAGATTAAACAAAAACTAAAAATGGTTTAGCATTTGAATATTATATAGAGTGACCACTTGATAATATTACTGCACATCTCCACAAGATTTATTTAGTATGCTTTAATGTAAAAAAAAAATTAAGACCCCACTCCCCCAACTGGTCTCTTTGTGTGTGTGTGCATGTGGCAAGGAGATGAAGTTAAAGTCAGTACATAAAAAATTAACATTTTATTTTCTTGTGGCTTAATTTAAAAAAATGGGGCTTGCATCATGTGGTATTTGTTTTAGTCACATGATTAAACTGTAACAGGATGTACACCATGTCCAAGCTTTCTACAGAAATTACCAAGACTTTATTGTATCAGAGTGTACCAAGTACAAGGCTCTCAACAATCTTACATTCATTATATTTAAAAAAAAAGTCTGCACAGATGACATATTATCTGCATTGAAATATTTCTTCTCATAGATCAAGTAATTATTGCTAGGTAGACAATAGATAGTTGTGAAATAATGGATCTGTTATTTATGGGTAATGTGTGACCTGACAGTGAACAGTTTTTTTTTTTTTTTACTGTTATAGCCTACTAGCTATTTGTCGCTTAATGTCACTTTCTTAGATTCTAGACATGTCTATGCGTGGTTTATCAAAGTCTAATTAAGTGTCTGCGTTTGTCTCCTCATTTTAAGAACATGGGATGGGCTCAAAACTTTTTGATGCTGGCTCCATAAAGTTTAAAAATGGTAATCCCACTTCTTAAGTGAAGGGAAAATACTGAAGACATCCAATCAGTTAAAGAATAGTTCATTACAGAAGATAGTATAAATTCATATTAGTGTAACTTTGTTTTTATTTTGACTTGTATAAACAAAAGGCTTTGTTGTATTTGTCACTTAACCTTTCACCAACATTATTATTAGTACATGTTTTAGTTAATGAGATAACAGTTTTGTTTTGATTGTTAAAATATTGTAAATCTTGTTTATTTTTATTTTCACTAAGAAAGGGTTACTTTCCCCTGCCTGCCTCTCCAGGAAATCAAAATAGGGGGGGAAAATTGGTTCCTATTCCTTCATTGGCTAGATTTATGCCTGTCTTTCGTTGTAATTGTCTACTATTGTGTCTAATGGAATGCACTATAGGTCAATAGTAATTGTCTGGTGTAATGCAGGTCAATCCTAATTGTCTAGTATGGTGATGTATAATTTGAAACCTGTGTGAAAGACACCCCTACCCCTGCATAACATGCCCTGTAATTTAAATTAAAAAAAATACAACTATTCTTTCACAGATAACACAGTTTTCTAAATAAACATGCTGGGTGTGTTTAAGTGGGTCACCAGTGGGAAGTAAATAAAAAAAATCCACTTGCTGACCCATGGAGTCTATTGATTTCAATGTACTTGTCCAATGCACTTGACTCATTAGTTTTTAATTCGTTCATGATAGTAATAATTAATAAAGGTATGTTATTTTTTTTATAATTCTTTATACTTGCTGTTAATTGAAATTAATATGACATGCGTAAGGAATAATGAAAAAGATACATGTACTTTATTTCCTCTCATGCACTATATTTTGTGATAATCTATTGACAGCAAAAAAAAACCCCCAAAAAACTATTATATTAACATAAGGAATAGGTATTTGGACATTGATTCTTAGCTTTAAAAATAATTGTAATTTAAATCAAATCCCAAAACACTGAATTGAACTATGTCTAAATAGTGTCTTGTCTGAATATAATTTACTTCTGAAACTAATTTACTCACTGAGATTTTTTTTTTTTAAGTTGGCTATTAATTGTCTGAAATACCCAGGGTTATATATTTATCTTATGTCAAGTCCATGTACTGTTATTCATGATTTTGTGTGTGTGTGTGTTTTATGATTTGAGCTGATATTCATATTTGTACTGTGACTTCTTTTAATTATATCACACCTAATTTCACTGCATTATGAATAATACAATTAAGTTCCTGTAACCATATTTTGAGTTGTTTATTTTTCCTGTTAAGGAGCAGTCTTTGTGATAAAGCCCTTATTTTGCCTTACTTTTCAATACACCTGTTAGGGAGATTAAAAAAAAAAAGCTAATTGAAATGTTGAAGTTTTATTTGATCAGTTTGGAATAGATCCAGAAAGAAAATGTAGAAAATAATTTAATATTTATAAAATGTCAGTTAGTTGCCAACTGAAGCTTTTTTTAAAAATTCAAGTTGTTTCAACCTTAGAATTAAAAACAAAAGTTTTTTTCTTCTGTATTCAAGGCTGGAGGTGGAGAAAAAAAGGAGCATCTTTACAAAATTTTGGTCATTGGTGAACTCGGAACTGGGAAGACCAGCATCATCAAACGATATGTGCACCAGTTTTTCTCTCAACACTACAGAGCAACGGTGTGTAAATATACTTTCATTTTTTTTAATTATTTAAAAAAAAATTGAGATGAGCTTTACAGAATTTAAATTCTGTGATCAAAATGTCACATATTTGATAAAGTATTTAACTGGATAAATCTATCACGTCCGACTTATGAAAAAAAAAGTTAAAAGGAGATAATGTTATGGGTTAACCTCACCACCCTATGTCTCCCATGGTGCCTCCATGGCCATTGAGCATCAGTTAAGGTTGGTATGAAAGTAGGGCACGACATAAACCACCCCATTAGTGGTTATAGGATCTATGGTGCCTTTGTAGCCTTTGCACTCTTTGGCTGTGATGGGGATGAAAAAGGGTAGTTCAAAATTGTCCCTTTAGTGGTTTATGGGATCTAAGAGAAAAACATCTCAAACTCACATGGACCGGAAATAAATATAGGCTTGGAATGGGCAGAGATATTGACTTTGGAGTGAAGTAAAAAAACCATGCATATATATATATATATATATATATATATATATATATATATACAAACAAAGATGATAATTACCATTGGCATTTCAAAATAACATTTTTCTAAAGCTTTTTTTTTTATTGTTTTATTGCTGCACCTTTCAAAACATTTATAAGAACCATAGATTCATTTAGAATCATTGGAATATTTCCTTCTTCTTGTCCCATTATCTTTACGTTATATACATTTTACATTTTTATATCATTGATAAAAGTAGTGAGAATTATTTTTACTACTCTTTACTGCTCTTCTACTTCATGTTTTTTGAAATACCAAAAATCTGGATTTTCTCAAAACCCACATAATCATATTCAAGACTGAATATTGGCATATGGTAATGGTAACACATATATGAACTTATATTATAATGATGGCACATGACAACTATGCATATATACTGGCATAATAAAATACACAATATATTACATTAAATGTATGGCACATTGTATGGCTTAAGGAATTGTTTTTATACATTTTTGATAGGTTATGGCACTAATAAGTGATAATGATGATTATAGGCACATATATTGGTAATAATGACATGAAAATTTTTTTTTGGATTTATATTGATTATCTAATTGAATTAATCATATTGGTTGAATTGATATCTTATAATTGGCACATGATAACAATTGATTTGTTCACTTTGTTTATTATTGAATATGGTTGGATATTATTGAATATCATTGATTATTATTGAATATGGTTGAATATTATTGAATACCATTGATTATTATTGAATATGGTTGAATATTATTGAATATTAGGTTGATATTGAAATACATATGAGTTATTATATTATAAAGAAATGTTGCACATTTTTGGAGGGAGGGGAGGTGTCGAGGAGTTAAGGTTGATTTAAATATCCATTAATTGATTTAGTTTGTGCATGTGTGTTAATCACACTTTTTAAGTAACTCTAGAGAGTATTAATTTTTATATTGTTATGTGACGTAGTTTTTTCTAGTTGACGTCATTTAAGTTTTGCTTAGAAACAAGCTTTGTAGATTGAGTTAGTTACTTTTCAAATCATAAACATATAAGACGTACTTTTAATTAACTCTAGAAGAAGTTAATATATTTGCTTTCACATAGCAAGTCATATATAATATTTGATCTTCCTAAGACGTGCCTTTATCATTTAACATGTTTGCTATATTAATGTCTTCGTTCAATAAATGTACCAATGAATCAGCCATGCAGTTTTAAGACTCTTATTGATGAAGTGTTTGTGAACATTTGTGTCAACATAGCAGACTTCACCACGCTACCGTACGCCTCCAAGTCTATTCTATTTGTCTACATCAGAGTATGACATTACAACCTTCACATCACACAAAACCTTTACAAAGACCAATTAATTTTTATGTTTTTTTTTTAAATTTTATTTTTAAAAATGTTGTCTGTTGTAAAGTGGATTACATTGACCTTAGTTGTTCATTATTATTTTGTAGATTGGAGTTGACTTTGCCCTTAAAGTCCTCAACTGGGACGCTGATACGCTGATCAGGCTACAATTGTGGGATATAGCGGGTGAGTAGTACATATTTATAGCTCACTAAAAAAAAAGTTCATTTCTTTGCCTTTTTTTCTTATCTTTAAATTTTATTTCTTTTTTAAGTTTTATTCAACCCCATTTTGTGTAATATGTCTTAATGTGCAAATGGTAATATTAGTCATGTTTTATTTTGATCTTAAATTCTAAAACATTTAGTTTCATTACAGAATTTATTAGCAGCTCAGTCTATAACATTTAAAAAAAAAATCAGATGCAGAGTTCTGTAATAAATATTTACCACAATCTTGAAAAAAAAAAGAGAACCCTATTTTTAAGGACCTGTCCAAGCTATACAGTGATAATTGCCATGACAGTATGGTCTTGTTTTTAAATGATAAATCATCATATCACGATTTATTTATTTAAACATTAAGATAATTATTATAATTTTTCCACAGGGCAAGAACGGTTTGGTAACATGACAAGGGTATACTATAAGGAAGCTGTGGGTGCCTTTGTTGTATTTGATGTCACAAGAGCATCAACCTTTGAAGCCGTAACTAAGTGGAAGAGTGACCTTGACAATAAGGTGCAGCTTTCAGATGGCTCTCCTGTACCTTGCGTCTTATTGGCTAACAAAGTAAGTTATCTGTGCATTTGCTGTGCATGTTTCACTATAGTTAACCCTCTGAGGTATAAAGTAGTACCTAAACTATTTTGGTAATAATACTTTTTGCCCCTGTTAAAAATAATTCTCAGCAATTAAATAAAAAAAAAATTGGGTTTCTATAGTAAAAAAAAATTTTTCTACTGATTTTGGCAGGAAATGATTATTTATAAAGGTGCAGTTTAGACAGCTATGGTAGTATTTGTTATTTCCTTCCACCACATTAGAGATATCAAATACATGTATATCCATGTACATTTTTTAAATCTTAAGACTACATTTTTTTTATTATGAACACACATAAAATGTTTGTAGGCTGAAATACATTTTTTTAAAGGAACCAAAGGTCTATTCTGTCCAGTGGATTAACACTGAAATGATTTTATTTGAGGCAAAAAAAATTCAGCGATTTTTTTCAATGCACTTTTAAATTTTTACTTAAAATACTTTTATCCCTTTGTTTTTTTTTTCTTCTTGATATTTTATGTGTCTGTTAAAAATAATATTAAAGCAAAGATAATATCACCTGAAAAAAAGGTTAATTAACACATGTATTATTTTTATAAAATTTAAAAGTGTAAATGGAATAACACAAGCTTTGGTTGCGCTGAAAAGCTACACTCTACAAAAGCTGCCATATTTTTAAAATCAAAAGCATTGCCAACCATGTCATTGTATGCGAGATTTAAACCAAAAAGACACATAATATAAAGCAAATTAAAAAAAAAACAACTGTTATCTGTCCAATGATAAATGATCAGAGAACGAGATCATCTAGGTCATAGGCAGGTTTTTTTTTAAGCATTTCTATTTTTGATTTCTTGAGCTTGATAACTGAATATATAAATTACTTCCTTTTCTAGTTCTGGCTATTACATTTCAACCAGATTTTCTTTAAAGGGGAAAAATGTTGATCAAATTTCTTTCATAATAATTTGTTATAGCTGAATCAAATCATTACTCAGTCATATATTATAAAATTAATAATTATTCATTGTATTTATTAATAATTTTATACATAAATGTTAGTTAAATCCTTTTTTTTTTGTTTATTTCAGTGTGATCAGGCAAAAGAAGGTCTGGTAAATAATGTTGCTCAAATGGATGAATTCTGCAAAGAGAAAGGTTTTATTGGCTGGTTTGAAACATCCGCCAAGGAGAACATAAACATTGATGAGGCTGCCAGATTTTTAGTTACAAAGGTAATGCTCCCCAACATTTGCATTATAGACTAAGGGTTTGACATTAATATTCATTGGGCAAACATAAATAGAATAGAATAAATAGAAACGGGTTGTGGGTTTGTTTCTTTTGCCTTACACACACTGGCTTCATTACAGTGAGGTGTCTGCGCATGGGATCTAAGGCCACCCCACAGAATATTCTTTTTGTGTGAGGGGCTGCAAGCTGTTTGAGACACTACCTACTGCTTATACAGTCATATCTCACCATTTCATGCTTCAACTTTTGCAGCCTCTTTCTTTCACTTTTTTTATGAAATTATTTTTTTTATATCTCTAAATATGTATATATATATATATATATATATATATATGAAATAAAATTAGCTACACAAATGTATTATATTTCAGATATTAGAAAAGGATAGAGCCAACAAACTCATGGATGACAATGGCAACAATGATACCATTACTGTTGGAGGCTCAGGAATCAGTCCCGACAAATCAGAGAGGAAGTCTTGTTGTTCATAGAAATGTAACCTACTGATAAACTGCCTTTGTTATTTTGTTTGGGATGTGTGTTCATTCCAAGTAGTCCTGTTTTCATTAACCGTGTGCAAGAAAAGTTTGCCTTTCTGAAATTAAATATAATACTAGTTCTTTTTATTCTAAAAGCTGATTTAATTTTTCCAAGATAAAATCTTTTTGATTTTTTTAAAAATTCTACCATTCTACTATAATCATTTTCAAAATAATAAAATATGAATGTATGGTTTTTTTTTTATATGTAGTATAAAATGTAATTTCAAGATGATTGTAAATCTGTTTAGCATATTTGGAATAATTATTTGTACAAAGTGCAATGTTAGATGTAAATGTTGGAAGTTGAAACTGAAACAAACGTAGCTCTGTTCATCTATCTATTGTATTCTTTCTTGATCTGTTAAATGATCAATCATAGTTTCATACTTAGCGAAAATGTTCGTAGTTGGCGTAACATGATGAATTACATTGTAAATCTTTTAAAAAAAATTTTGTCTTCTTCGTCATTGTTAAGGAAATATTAAAGAATTGAATTGTCATTGTTAAGGAAATATAAAAGAATTGAATTGTTTACCCAAATATTTCAAGTGGGTTTCAATACGAGATTTGGTGAAGTAGAAATCTAAGAATCTTTTTGTTATAAACTGTCTCTCTAATATATCATAGTGAGAAATATCTGGGTGTAATTAGAATACTATAATTTTTTGCATAATCCTGAATGTTGAATTGTATATCATTAGAATGCCACAATATGTTCACAATTAGAATGTCTGTAATCATTCAGAATTTTTATAATTTTTGTATGATTCATTTTGATATTTAAGTGTCAAGTTATCAGTTATGGTGTGAATTGAAAAATGAACAGTCTTTTAAATCTTTTTATATTTATTTAGACAGGTATCTGTTTTCTTGTTTTCATGCTGTGTTGAATTTTTCATTCATTTAAAATCCTAATGTCACCATTATGAATATTTAACTTATATATAACATATAAAAAAAGGAGCCATCACTCAATCATTGTAATAATGCAGTTGAAGTTCAGAGATTCATCATGCTGGCTCAGCACTGCTAGTTTAATTGATGGGGTAAATAGCCCTGATGAAAAATTAAATAAATGTTATATTTCAGATATAAACCTTTTTTATACATTAAAGTTTATTAAGTGTGGTCCACTGAGCTCTAATGTTAGAAAACAGTGTTGTGACATAGACAATTATTTTCAGTGACATGGTTATTGTACTTTTTGTTTACTCTTTCAGTGCAGACTTTTTTTTTGCATGCCATTCTTGGGATCAATTCTGTGTTGGTGGAGCATATTTCTATTTTACTTGTTTCAAATATTAAGAGAACAATAATTCACTACATATCTAGATTTTGTAATATTTCTATTTTGTATTTTTTTTTTTTTTACATTAATGTATTGAGTGCTTGTTAATTTATATATATATTTTTTTTACATTAATCTTTTGAGTGCTTGTTAATTTATATATTTTTCTCTTGTTTAGTGATCAGTTTTGTTGTTTTGTTTTTTTTCTTCCTAAATTTATATTCATTGTAATAGCCTTTCTATTTCTCATTGGTTTATGTGCGATGTTGCACTGAACTTGCAAGACATACCTTTTTGATATTTTTATACGCATTTGTTCATTTTTAGTGTATATAAATGTTTATTGACACATCATACTTCTGAAGATTTGCTGAATTGGAAGCAATGTATTTTTTATAGACACTTTGATACTATTCCAGTGAAATTGTTCATATTAATGAGCTACCAAAAAAAAATCTTTAATGTGCTTGTAAAGGAAAATACAATTAATCTGCAGTAGTGGCTGATATTCAAATGTTGTGAAGATTGTACTAATTTATTACTACCAAGGGATGAAACTCTTAGTATTAGTCTTAGTATTCTTAACCCGCAAACAGTAGAAATAGGAAACAAAGATATACATGGATATGGCTGGTTATGAATGGGCCGTTTCTGCTTGAATGTTATATTATTTATCACATTAATACATCAAAATCCTGTTTCTCTGTCTCACAGCTGTGTGTATTTGTATCTTTTCCTAGTCTAATTTTTTTAACATCCTTTCTTGGAATACCATTAATTTTTTTTTAGATTTTCTGAAGCCATGTATTTTTTTTTTTTAATTTGCAGTGAATTTAGGAAAGCTCTGAAGTTTTTTGTATGAAACATTCTTTCTAATTTATAGAAATAGATTTAAATTTATTTTGTTTTTTTTTATCAGTGTTAGTGCCATTATTAAATGTTAATGCTGTGGGAATTAAAAACATTGCTATTTGTTTTTGTATACAAATTTTACTGTTGTTGCTATTTCTTTTTTATTCACCAGCCATTTGTTAATATATCCATATGAAATACTGATTAAAATATGTTTTGTTGATTTTATAAACTTATTATTGATCTTTTTCATTTCATCTGTTCTTGTTCAGAAATAAATTGTCAAACGGAAAATACATTTTCTGATAACAGTCTACATGGACCATAAATTGATATCCTGAATATTGTATCCACTGGCTGTTCAAGTGAAAGATTCATAAACCCTCATCTATGTAGTAAAAAATCTGACCGGAAAAGTATCTGTGAAGTCTTTGTAAAATTGAGATGTCCTATAAACGCTATGCACTGTTTTTTTTAGTGCCTTTCTTTAAACCCCACCCTAACCAATAGTGCCATTTCCATGGAGCCAGTAAGGGAGAACCGTACGGAACATTCACCATGACCTGACAGATTCCCTTGGTTTTCACAAGAGATTAAACCAGGGAGGCTTAGGTTGAAAGCCCAGCTGCTTATCTCACTACCACCCATCCTCAGAAATGTATCAGCTTTAGTGACATCTGGCTAATAAAATTTGTATCTGTGTGTTTAGAGGAATAAGCCCAGTGTAATGCAATCAAAATGGCCATTTCATATATTTCGTAAATCATTGTGCTAATTGAGAAAGCATTTTATTACATGATTAGATTAACTATGTCAAGTGCACATGTGATGGATTACCTTACATATTGTGAATTACTAACTTCAAATTTATAAATAAGAATTTTGTAGAATTGTAACAGTGGAAGGATAGTAAAATTATTATTTTGAATATTTATGAAAGTTATTTTTTTTTACATCATCTTGCATTCAGTTTGATGGATATTAGATTGTATGTTTCACTGCTATTCATAAATAATTTCAAAAAATATAAAAAAGTTCCTGAATTTAATTGTAAAATTCTATTTAAATGTAATGAATAAAATGTTTTAAAGCACATTTTTAGCATTTTGATTTGTTTAGATTTCAACACCTCAAAGTGTACATTTTGTTCAACACTTAATAAAAATGTTGTATCCCACTATTTGAAAGTCTACATTTCCATTGAATACATCTGAATTTTTTCAGTACAGTTCACTGGATGTTGTTTGAAAAAAAAAAAGTTCTTTATTCATCAGGCAAACCTCGCATTACGAACATGAATACGTATCAGTGCAGGGGTATTTATAGTTTATAAAAATTAGAAGCTCTTATAAAGTCTATTACTATGTGACCAATTTATTCAGAAATTTTTCAAGGCTCATTGAAAAGTTATTTTCTGCTTTTTAGTACGCAAGAAAAACGCAAAAAATATTTTTTATAATGTAATTTTTATTTTCTACTTTTTAGTTTTTTTTTCAATTAATACATACGAAGAGTTAAAAAATTGTGGTAGTATATATAGGTTTGCTCGGACATATTAGAGAGCTATGACGTCACATGTGTCAAACTTATCAAATCATAATGAAATAGTAAGAATCATTGTCATCGTGTTCTGAGCTATATTGAAAGTATCAGAGCTATAGCTTATCGGAAAGTGGTCTAAAATTGGATTGCTGAATTCTGCGGACAGACAAACAAACAGACAAGAAGTGATGGTATGCAGGTTTGCTCTGACATATCGGAGAGCTTTGACGTCACAATAATTAAAGGGAGCTATGTGCACATTATTTGCAAGATAATGACATTTTATAGAATTCATAACAAAAAACTCATCAAAACATAATGAAATAGTAAGAATAATGCATTGTCATCGGGTTCTGAGCTATATTGAAAGTATCAGTGCTATAGCTTATAGGAAAGTGGTTTAAAACTGCATGGATTGCAAAATTCTGCAGACAAACAAACAAACAGATAAGAAGTGAAGTTAAGAAAAACGTTGTAAAATAGCTAATTGACAAAGCAATGTATTTCTTGCAACATGTGACTGGAAATTTACACTGAACAAGTTTGCTTTCAACAGTCAGTTTTTCTTAAATAATATAAAAAATGAGTAAATATCTTTTAAAAAAGTATTGATAATGAAATAGTCATTAATATACATAATATTAATCATTTTTAATGATAATTACATGAACTATATAATTTTCTTTCTAAATACACTCATTCATGCAAAAAAATAAAAACATTCTATCAGATATGGTATTATTGAAAAGTGCAGCCTTAATTATTGATGGCAAGATAGTGCATCACCCTAAAATGAAATTTCTTTAAATTTTGTACCAGTACATTTAAATTATATCTAGCCACAAATTAAGTGTTTGTGTAGCTAATTTAAGTTTGCTGGCTGCCTTTAGACCTATGAACTCTTGAAGCTTTTCTAAACTTACTATGTTTTGCCACTTGGCTGGACCTAAATGGGTACTTATTTTACCTAATTAATGTAATGCTGATCTAATGTTCTTTAATGTATGCTGATTTAGAAGTGTCTACAGGATGAGTAAATTTACTGTTGGTCTAAACTGCCGCCTAAAAGTGAAGACATTTTAACATTAACAGAATGATCATCCATCGTTAAAGATAGTACAGTGATATTTTTAATAAAGAAGTTTTTTGCATTATAAAATCTTATGTTTTTAATTTTCTGCACTAATACTATGAATTAATAGGTACTCAATAGGTTGAAAAATGTACTGAAGTTTTTATGCTATATACAAAGTACAAACAAACAAAGATCTATATATTTGTATTGGACTAACATATACAATTTATATATAACTGATGTTATATATATTTAAACTTGTAGTCATTTTATTATGAATGATTATGCTCATTATATACAATAAATACAGTACCATTATGTAGCTAAAAATTCATAAACTTTTGGCCCGTATAGTGCAATGTTGATGCAAACTTGATTTGCTCAGTGCTGTAGTCTTTAGTAGGTATCTTTAATCATTCCACAGGAATATCTGTCAATATTATTGCAAAATTTAATCACAAAATTTTATTGAATTTTTTTTTACAGAAATAATTAATAGACAAAATTTAAGAAATAATAATTTATTTTATTATTCTCTTAGTATTTTGAATTATAATAAAAAAGGTACTGTTATGTTATAAATTTTTTTATTTATGGAAGCAACTATTAATACCATCGTTTTAAAGTTGAGCCAATGGGCTGAGACTCATTCATATTGGCTGTATGTCAACTTGACAAGTCATCAGGTTTATGGCACCACTGTGTTCAGTAACTATCCATTTACCCTAAAAAAGAAAGTCTGTCTTAAAATTTTTCAATTAAATGGCTAATAAATACAAAGTTTAATTATTAATAATTTATTATTTTATTTTTAGTATTTGAAATTAAAATTAGTAATAATTGTGTGTCTTTTATCTTATGTAAGTAAATCTTAATACTATAATTGGTGATGTTGACCATATGGTGTACAATTTACAATTGGCTGTATATGTTTAAAAGCCTTTACAAAATAAAAAAAAATAAAAATTATTTTTATAATAAAAAAAAACAACTTACAGATACTTCAAAATTACTTAATTTTTTTCGCTGTGGCTATGTCCATGAAAATTTTCATGGACGTAGTTTGTAAAAAGGCTATGTCCACGAGAAAAAATCCAGCCGGGACCGGATTCTTCCAGTCATGATATTTTATTTGTTTACTTCGAGAAGATGTGCTTTTATCAGCCTACAATTAAAATAGGCTGCTATCGTATTTACTGATGTTGAGTTTTGTTTTAATACCTTTATTTCAAAGTTAATTTTGACAATAAATATACAAATGTATTTATGCAATGTGTCTGATTTTTGTTTTCATTTTATTTAATTGACGTTAATCACGGTTAATGTTATCCCACTGTATTAAAGTTAATAACACTAATAACCCAATGACCACAGGATTTTAAACAAAACATATATTTTGGGTATAAGAAGAAAATCATGTCATTATTAGACTAATGATTTTTTTTCGTATTAGTTATTAAGTATTAATTTTGATTTATTATTGAAACACTGGACTCCATTAGTTTAAAATATTCAGCAAGGGCAATACATACAGCAAGGGCAAATAGAATGTTACTGCACTAATATTTTAATATATAGACCTATTTATAAAATATTTACAAATAAAAACCAAGAAAACTACTAGTGCACACTGGTAGAAAGGACCAAAGCCACGTAATCTTCTTTTTTATTAGTACCGGTATTCATAAATATTTCGTGGGACACATAATCACTAACAAAAAACCGGGACTATAAACTACTAATTAAAATTAATAACTTAAGTTTTAATTTCATAAATTGAATCCACTTATTTTGCTTGATAAAAAATTAGGGACAAAAGCAGAAAAATAGAAAAAAACTCACTGCACCCAAAAAAGGTCAATATTTAAATAAGTACATATTACACAATTAAATAACAAAGAAATGCAATTTTTAAATCAGTTAATTTTTTTAAAAGATGTATATAAAATAAATCAAACTTAAGTTGCAATTACAATCACAAATGTAGACTATATCTTTGAAATATTTCGCGGGTCATAGTCTCTTTTCATGAGTTACATCCCCTAAAATTTTGCTGTACATATAATTCATCTTTTTTTTTAAACAGTTATTTACCTTATTTTGAAACAAGAAAGAATCTGCTGTTTTCTTTAATGTTGTACAACGTTGTTAATATGAAGGTCACTTCGTAGAAGTGGTCGCTACAATCTCTTAGCGGAATAAGACATGTCAGCAATTAATCCA
>JAGDYQ010000427.1:149258-181997 GCA_021962125.1 Bulinus truncatus | reverse complement strand
TGGAGTACCTAATTAATGACTGTTATGGTTTAATTGTCAAAAGCTTTTCCCGATTCATGGTCTTCTCATTGGGTGTTGCCTTATATATTGCTTTTAGACCTCTGTTATTTTCCATTCTTTCTATGTGCCCTACCCATCTCAATCTATTCATTTTTTATTTCAGCTGTCATATTTTGTTCTTTGTATAGCTCGTAAAGTTCTGAATTGGTTGTAGTTCTCCACTCATTATTGTCCTTTTCTGCTTGTTTGCTGATGGTCCATGTTTCACTAACATATGTTACTGCTGGATCATTGTCTTGTATATGGTTTTTTTAAGTTTTCTGGAGATCTGTCTGTTTTTCAGTATTTTATGCAGTGTGTAATATATTCTGTTCCCTACTTCTAGTCTGTTTTTGATCTCTATCTTTATATCATTTTTCTCACTTATGGTTGATCCCAGGTATTTGAAGTTTTCTACTCTTTCAAATGCTCTATTTTGAATGATTTATCTTTTCCTTCTTTTTCATTTCTTTGTAATAGCATGTATTGAGTTTTTTTTTTCGTTTACTGTTAAACCTGAGTTCTGAGCTGCTGTTTCTAATTCTATGAAATGCTTTTGCTTTAATTTTTTTATAGTACCATTATTATTTTAACTAACAACCACACTTTTGTGATAGCTGTCCTTTTTTTTCTGTTCAAAGAATTTTATGCCATTTGGAATTATTATTTCTGTGTTCTTTTTTTTTTTTTTTGGATTTTCCTTAGCTCTCATGCCACATTAAGATTTTACCATTGAAATATGAAATATTCTGCACTTTACAATCGAGGATATTTAATAAATATTTTCCGTCTGTCTGCTATAGATCAAAAGTAAGAATCAAGATACAATTTCCAGCTCTAATATTAACGGCTTCTTGTCTGCTTCTCCATTTGATAATTGTTTTAAATAAATCTACTGTTTTAAAAAGTTTCAGTAATTTTAAATATGAAAAAAGTAATACACATGTAATAAAAATATTATTCAAATTATTGCAACAGATAGCATTTTCAAGTTATTTAAAAACAGTTGTAATAATTGAGGATAAAAATAGCTGCATCCATCTTAACAAAGTTTGTTAATGAAAATATTTTTTAAAAGTCGATCTTATACAAAAAAAAAATTCTGCAAAATTTGCGTTATGTAAAATAAAGTTGTCAGTTATCATATTTTATTTTTAAATTAAAAACTGCTTTAATTTATTTTTAAGCTGAGTTTCTGACTACATGTAATTGTAAATTCAAAAATAATCCAGCAGTTTTCAATATAATAATGAAATGTCGCTTTGAGAGTGCAATTCAATGGTTGAATGGTTACAGGTCAGACATATGCTGGCTTTCAAGGTTTGAATCTCACTCATAGCATTTATTTTTATTTTTGTAACTTTTTTTTTTTATTAGAATTTCTTAAAACTGACGTTCATGTAATTTCTTATTCCAGATAGGGGTAATGACAATTGGCTGATAAAATATGAACCAGCATCAACTAAAGCAGGTGGCTCCAGCCAAGCTGACATTGAGGTAGGCAATTGTTTTTTCTTCTAGTTCTCAATCCAAATAGTTTATTGTATTTGTTTTTATCTGGCTAGGCATCTGATCTGATCTATATAAAAATGAAGAATAACAAATCGAGTATAACACACAACCATGCCTTCTTGGTGGCTCTAATTTTACTCTTACCAAAATCATTGTATATTTTATTCTGTAGATTATCGAGGTATATTCATGAATAGCTGATAAGGATAATCTTTTGATGAAGACTATTGAATATAATTTGCCTCTCACTATTAAGATGTTCAAGCCATGATTTTTTTTTCTCTCTTTTAGAATTAAACCTCATTCATCTCCGCCATCTATTCTTCCATAAAATGAATCTTAAATCATACTTGCGTTTTATTGGCATGAATTCTTTTTTACCCTTATCCTTTTACCAATGTCTAAAAAGGTAAAAAAATTATGCAAGGATTTACTCATTTAAAATTATACATTTTGTTAGGATGCAGAGTGGAGTATGGTAGAAAATCCTGAGATAGCTGTAGCTGCTATAGACAATGGGCTGGCCTTTCCTTTCAAACACCCTGATGAATGGCGTGCTTGTGAGTTAAACAGTGTCTAGTTGATTTTCACAGTCTTTCTTTTTTCTTCTTTAAATTTCATGTAAAACATTTTATTTTCTCTCATTACAAGATCCCTATCACTGGGCTTGGCTACCACAGGCTAAAGTACCATTTTCCACAGAAATACAAGAGCTTTTGTTAGATCAACTTTCAGATATGAATTTTGTTCAGGATCTCTGTGATGATCTCTATGATTTATTTAAAGTGAGTTTGTTTTAATGACCTAATTTAAAAACTAGCCTTTAATACTGATTTTATTTTTATTGTGTTAATTATTATATTATTTAGTTGAACGAAATTAATTTAACAATTAATAGAAATCGAAAATAACATTAATTTAATGCTCTATATTTCTAGTGTGATAAAGGATTTGATCGACATACATTTGAAAAGCAGATGTCTGTGATGCGAGGTCAGGTATGTGATCTTGAGACCTTTTATTTGGCCTTGATTCTTTCAGTTATCAACTGATATCATAATTAATGTGCAGCATAGGGTGATAATATTTGTGCATTAGATAAGTGGCTCTGTTTTCTTAGAAAAAATAAATGCCTGATCTACTTAGTGTGTATGCACACCTATGCACTTTAGGATAAAACCTTTGAGGGCAGTTTTAAACTTAAATTCTCCTTGCTTAAAGAAAGGCTTACATTTAAGTAAGACTTGAGGATGTCAGTACATCCTCCAATTTTGTTAACATTTACTGGCACTGTAATAATCTTACTTGAGCAATGTAATTAGACCATTTCCATGATGGAATGACATGGTCTTATATCTTTTTCTCCATCATCTTAGCAAAGTACAAATGATTGTTTTTTTTTTTTTATTTCATTGTTTTTGTTTCTTATTCTCTGAACGCATTGTCATTGATTTCGACTAGACTTGAATATATGTTCTTCATTACATTTTGTTCTGATCTATTTTGCACTGTTTTAGCCTGTTGTGCAGGTTCTTCAACTAGTAAATACATGTATATAGTGTTAACATAGAATCCGTGTGTTTTATTTTGTTTAAAATTAGAATTGATTTTTTGAACTGTATAAAATGGGGCCGTAATTTAAATATACATAATTGTTTTTTATTTGTCAAGATGTTCATTTATTTAGATGGAGAATAAAATTAAATGTATTTAGGATGTTTTTCATGAATGATGGAGAATAAAATTAAATGTATTCAGGATGTTTTTCATGAATGAACCGTGTGTCACTGACCTATTTACATAATCCAAATGAAATATATACAATCAAAGCTAGCAGAATCTCCTAACCAGCTTATACAGTATGTCTGCTAAGAATGCATAGATTAAAAATGCATTATTGGTAATAAAATTAAACTCTTCTGTAATAGGGTGTAATTTTTGTAACGATTTGAAAAAAGGTTTATCTCCTGATAAAGTATGAATAATAAAGAATTATATTTATAATTTTCATTACAGGGCATAAGTTAATGTTGATATTACATGCTTTAAATAAATATTTCAGCTATCCTGATTTTTTTACAATGATTTTTTACAATTTCTTCATTTTTTTTGTCAACAGATTCTTAATTTAACTCAGGCTTTAAAAGATGGACGCTCCCCTGTACAATTAGTTCAGATGCCAGTAGTGACTGTTGAAAGAAACAAGACTACCGTGGGTCGAACACGAGCAGATAGTGAAGTTTTCACTCAAAGTTTTTCCCACAGAGCCCCTTTTTTTTCATGGTGCTGATTTTGAGTCTGTGGGAAGTTATGCGTTCTACAATGGCTTATTGTTATAATGTTGTTGGATAGACACGACTAATGATAACTAAAAGCTATTTTTAATTAATTATATTCTGTAATTTTTTTTAATTCCGGTAGCAATATTTTTCATAATGTATACAGTTTATCTGCTGCAGGCTATTTTTTAAAATTTCCTCTATATATTAATTAACTTTGGATTATCAGAAACATTTTTTTTTTTTTAAATCAGTTTATTATTAAGAAATGTACTACAATCAAGCAGAATAATAATTTAAAAACTGTAGCATTATTAAATTCAAAGAAAAGCACTTAGGTTTAATAACTTAACAGAGACTATGAAAAATTTAAGAAATTGAAACTTTGTAAATAAATGTCATTTGTTATTGTTTCAGTCATTGGATTAAATTATTTCATTACCTGAACCCGTTCATCTTACATGACAGTGTTGTTCAGACTGTATCATTATCTAGAATGCACTAGGATCAGAAGATAATAAATCATTCCGGTGATAAGACAGTTGTCTTCATACAGGCCTTTTAGTCATATACTGTATGTTGTAGCTGTTAAACATTTCTGTCCATTTAGTCGTAATGAATGAGTCATCTTAGTTGTCTCATACATTTATTCACAAGAATCCTATTTTGTTAAAAGTTTAGTTGTTAAATAACCTAAAATATTAAAAAATGTTCAATTAATTCAGCATAATCTATTACAAACTACATTAAGCTTTTACATGTATGAAGATAATAATTCCAAATTAATTTTTTTTTTTTTTTTTTTAGAATCTACTGGCATTAAGAATGGATGGTTACTTAGATTTTGAATGTCAGTATGTTTGTTGAACAGCTAAAAAATATTAATTTCAGAGACTAAAACACAGATCTATACACTTTTTTCTTCCTGTAAACTATGAAATAATTTGGCACATTCATAAACTAGCATATGGCAATTAATTTGTTTATTAACAATCAATTTAGCTTCATTAAGAAATGTTGATTGTTATGTGTTTTGATCAATTTATCTGTTAAGCAAGAACTATTTTGACGTATCCAACTTAATATTTTGTACCACTTGAAAAAGTTTTTTTTAGCAGTGAAACTGTCATTACATAAGATGTTTTAAATACCTTAAAATGTAGTAGGTCTCATGCAGAAGTAAAATCATTTTACAGTAAGACAGTAGATTTTTATTGTATTGGAATGAAAGAGCCTCATTCAATATAGAAATTTGACTGCATTTAATGGATTTCTAGGATTCAAATTAAAAGTCAAATACCTTTTCATTGTTGAGTTTTACTTAGTATGCCACAAACACCTGCCATTTCTAAGTAACACAGAAATAGAAATGTCTTGAGCATTGTTATGTGTGCTTCCACATTATCAGCTTATTTTGTCTGTTTGGTACGCATCAGCTGATCACACTGTCATTATTAGATTGATCTTTTAACATCTTTGAAGAGAATTTGTGTCCTGACTAAACTATATCTTTTGAATTGACTGACTTTGATGTTCAATGAACTCAGACTGTTAAACATTGAAATCCTGTCATATTCATTGACTTTTGTTCAATTAATATTCTTCGTTCATCTTTGAGTTCTGAAATGTTCGACTGAAGGTTTCATTGTAAACATGCTGTCACCGACTGAATAAATGTTCAGACATTCCATTGTAATTTTTTTGAATTTTATGCTTTTCCCAGATTTTTTTTTAAATGTTCTGAGTTTCAATTTTAAGAGATATTTTATATAATCATTTCAAAAATTTTATAGAGAACTGCATTGTTTATAAAGAAATATTGTTCTTAGCAGATATTCCTGTTAAGCATTTTCTTTCTGACTTTTTTTGGGTGTTATTGTCTGGTATTTTCATCATTACACTCATCAGTTTAAAAAAAATGATATACTTATTGCTTATTCTCATATTTACTTAGGATTTTTTTCTATTCTACCATTATTTTAGACTTCAATTAACAGTTGTTTTTTTTTTTAGATAAGTACCAAGCATACAGTTGGTAAATCTTTTGCTTGTTCCAGATTCTATAATTGTGTATTTATATACTACTATGATTGATTTTTTTTTTAATAGTGGATCTAAAATCAATGATGATGTCATAGTCTACTGTCAAGTGTAAATAATTCATTCAAACAATGTTAATAACTATATTCAAAATGAGTCGTCTTTCCTGAAATAGATTCTACATTTTCGTGTCTTTTAAATTAAAGGCTACTTCTACCTATTTATTTATATTTCATTTTAACTGTTAATGACTAGTTAATCAATATAAAGAAAACTCCTCATTAAAAAATGGTTTCAAAATCTGACCTCCAATGCACCAACCTTTTTTTTTTTCTTTGGTCAAGTCTTAAAAATATTTGTTTTTTATTCCCTTGTAATTGTTCAGACACAAAGAACTCAATTTTTGAAATTTATTTTATCAGCACTACTTGTTTGTTTGTTTTGTTTTTTAATCTAGTGCAGTTTTTAAGTTTATAACTAAATATTTAGCAGTGTCATGGTCTCTACATTTAAACTATTACAAACCTAAATGTGACGGCCTTTGAGTATTCTGTTGATTTATACAAACACTAGTAAATTAAATATGACTGCTAACACTGTTCACTCTTCTTTAAAGTTTTTCAAATTTGGCTCATTTCTGTTGTGTGACTAGCAGAAGTGAGTTACAACAAATGTTGGCTTCCTCCAGATTCTACTAGTTAGGTTACTGTAAAAACCACCATCAGTTAAATGTCATAGTTCCACACATTTGATCATTTGTCTGCTGATACTTCAGCAACTTTGTTTAATGCCATTAAAACAACATATTTTCTGTTGTGATATTAAGAAAAATATATCTTTTTATTTGAATATCTGTTTTAATTCTGCAAGTCTACCTATTGATTATTTTATGTTCTCATCTTTGAAATATTTTTGGGATTTGCAATTATTTTTATATTGAAAAAAGATAATTCTTTATACACAAAAATAACCATTGAGCTCAGTATTTTCAGCTCAGTGTTTGTAAACACACCTATTTCAAAGTATAGTTACACATGAGTACATTAATTTATTTCAGAATACACACACGAAGAAACTAGTCATTCAGTTTCTCACTTGAACGTTTTTTTTTTCCACTTTGGTTTCATTGCTTCCTTGTGATATCTTGCATTTTTGTTAAGAGCTCCCTTGTAAGATTTGTGTGTAATGGGTCAATTTTTGGACCTAACTTTTGTTTAATTGATTTACTTTGTACCAATTCATGAATGCTTAAGCTGCCAAGCAACATGTTCATTAAAGCCATCATTTACACAAACACCTCTTTTTGTGATTGTATCAAAATTTACATGGTTATATATTTAAAAATAAAATTAGTGACTATCAGGGATATACTTTGTCCCAATTTGTGAGCAGTATTTAGTTTGAAGAATTAAAAATGTGATGTGAGAACCTTTACTAAGTTAATGCATTTATTCAATTAGTCAGGGTACTTAACTTTTTACATTCAGATGTTACTAAGGCCATCAGGGCAGATTAAGTGTAGAATTTAGGCCATCAGGGCAGATTAAGTGTAGAATTTGCCTGTTTCTATAGTCATGTTATGGCAAATTAAGGGATTGTGATGGTAACACTGACCAGGCGCTTTTATTTCCCCAACTAGTCAGGTACCCATATAAAGCTGGGTGGACTTGAGGACAACTAGTCAGGTACCCATATAAAGCTGGGTGGACTTGGGGACACCAAAAGCTCTACACAGCTGGGCCATCTGTCCCAACTTCTGATTGTAATAATGCTTAAAATTGTCTTTTAAAGACAAATAATATAACGTATTTCAGCAATATTTTATTTAATGAAATATATCTTCTGAATTTCTTTAGTTAAACCTTTAGATTTACACTTGAATTTTAATAAATGGATGAATATAGAGATCAAATTACAAGTTATTAGACTTGTTATACAGTTGTAAATGAATTATATGTCTTATAGTCTCACACACATAATAGAAAGTTAATTTTAAAACTTGGAATAAAAAATACTTTTTCATTTGTAGTTTTATCTCTTCTGTATATGAGTTCGTGTGAAACCTATTCTATACAGTAAAAAAATTCCCTGTAACAATACTTGTTAGGACTTTCAATAATTTCAAATACACTGTGTAGTATTACTATAGAAACTAATATAAAGTTGAACCACAACCATATTTTCAACTGAATTTTTCAGCTTAATTTTTATTAAATAGTTATGGTATTGGATAAAATGACTAAAGCACAAAAATTATAAATTTGTACTGAATTTCTTTTTTAATTTCTTTAAAAAACAATCTCGGTGCCAAAAGTTACAGCACTGATCTTTATATATTTATCCTTGACAAAAAAATGTGACTGCAGAAAAAACATTTTGTTGCGCCACTTGTGAAATTAAAAAAAATGGTTGAAAAAAGTTCATATCGCTACAGGATATCTTGACCCAACGATCTCTTGGAAAAGACAGAGAAATAATATGATTTCAAAAAGAAACATGGGGAAATACCAGAAGCTCTAGAATGAAAGCACCCTTAAAACTACAGCTTGAAATTACTCTATGTAATATACAGATTTCTGGGATTAATTTTTTTTTTTACATGTAAAGATTCATGCAATTTTTAGACAAGATATTTCAAGAAATAATATATATAGTGATGTGGATAATTTGACGGGAAAAATATGTTAACCACTATGAAAATTTTGTAATCTTTTTTTAAATCACCAAAGTAGACATAGTAAAATATAAAGCTGTATATCTGCAATTTTTGTAGTAAACTGGGATTAGAAAGAAAAATGGAATGTTATGTGAACAAACCTTGTTTGAAAATAGAATTTTAAAAAATGTAATGATGTTTATAATAATAATATGCAAAACATAAATGTACATTGTAAGTGGTAGACTGTTTTTACAACAACAAAAACTTGACTTATATGGTAAATAAATAAGGTAAATCTGATGAATAGTTATCTCTGTAAACTATAAAGTGTAGGGTTAACAAAATAACTAATAAAATGCTTTTTAGTAAAAAAAATTCAAATGTATATTTTGCTCATGATTTTCCAATTCTGATATAACTTATAATGGTAAGATTATGAAGTAGATTTCTAAAATGAAAATTTCAACTTGAAAAAAATTCAAAATAAATAAAAAAAATTCTTTGAATTGATGCCCATTTATAATTTGTGTAGACATTTTTTTAAAAAACAGTTAATTTCCAAGATCAGAATGTCAGCAGTATCATAAGCTGCCAGTAATTAAATACAATCAAAATCTCCTTAACACAGGACGTGCTAAAACAGATTAAAGGCCTATTTATCTAGAGTTTTATTTATTATTCCACGAAATATTGATATCTTTATTTTTGATGACAATCATTAATATAAATTATTCATAAAAACTTTTTAAAAAATATTTTAATGTGAAAAGTTATTTTTTTTTGGTCATGAAATCATCTTACGTAATTAACGTCTTTAAACTTGCCTTTTATTTTAACTACTCTTTTCCTGATATAAATATAAAACGTAATAAAGCAAAATCTTTTTTTGTCAAGCAATATGGTTGTATTCTAAGTTTGTAGTCCTTCATTTAATAAGTTAAACAAAAGTAAAGATTTCCTATTTACAACCCGTGTAGAATTTATCTGTTTCTGTCACCATGCAATAATGAGGGATTGAATAAATAGCATAATGTCCAGCCATGTCATTCATGGGTAGTTGCAACAAAGTTTGAGAAAATCAGTCTTATGTGAAGTACATTAAATTTTATATTTAGCACATTGTTTAAAGAATGAAAAAAAATATTTAAAAATCATTCTAAGCAATATTTAGCAATAAAAATATTTAACGAAACAAATATAAATATATTTATACACTTCTTCTTGGTGGTAAATTGTTTTTGTAATTCTTGAAGCATTCATAGAAAGTATTTCTGAGAGAAACTTCTCTAGGGTCATCAATAAGATAGCCACCAAGATAGTTTGTGAAGTAAGCATAGCCAATATTTATATTGGAATCAGCAAAGGCCATATTCCCTCCATATCCTGGATGACCAACCAAAATATGGTCCTGAATGGAAAGAACACATGAGCTAGCCGGTGTAACAAAATACATGTATTGTGTCTAATAAATATGGCTATAGCAAAACAATATTTTCTTTGACACAATTTATGGCCAATCATTTATACTGGAAATTCTAAATAGTAGTTAATCATAATTGCTAGTTTTCTTGTGTATTTTATGTGTCTCTAGCACTACTTTTAACAGTTTAATAGTTAGGCTTTTTAAAATACAGCAGCCAAGATTCATGCAGACATTTTAGAGAAAGGACAAAAAATAGTATTTTCTTAATTAATTTCTCACTTACCATTATCTCCATGTATTTTTAACCACAGTACACTTACTTTTAACTTCTGTTTACTTCCTTTTTAATTAACAAAGTACACTTACTTCTAACAGCAGTACACTTACTTCTAACTACAGTACACTTACTTCTAACTACAGTACACTTAATTTTAACTAACTTTTATATCAACATATATCTAACTACTGGAGACTTACATGTTTATCTTTGTATATTACCAAACCAGGAGACATAGGATGTGATAACAGAAGAACATTAGGCACACTCTTATTCACTGAGCTCATTAAAATATCCACTATATGGGGAGAGAGCAAACGTTTGGCTTTAACACTGCCTTTGTTGGCTAAGAAATCATACAATTTAGCAAGGCTACGAGCTGATCCAAAACCTGATATTGATGGAAATCCAATGTTTGTATATTCAGGCATGGTCATCATCTATTGAGTTTAGTTAAAATTAAATAAATTAGTCAGAAAAATAAACAAAATTATTAATACCAAATTTGCACTTTAAAAAAACATAAAACTGAAACATAAATATTTCTACAGAGTATTTTTTTTAATCTTTTGATTGCAAATTAGTCAGTTTTAATACATTTTTTTTTAGATTAATTTATTTTTACAAATCGCTGATGCTAAAATTATATTTTGTTAAATGATAACTATGATTGAAAAAACAATTGTAGTTCAAATATTTTTAGTCAAATTTAAAATATATTTTAAAAATGAGAAAAAGATCAAATTGAACAATCTCACAATACAGTAATAAACCTGTTCAGAAAAACTTAATAATAGTAATAGAATAACTCTTTTATGATTTTTTTAAAAAAGAATTCGCCAATTGAATCAAATAATGCATTTTTTGTTTAATTTTTCCATTTACCTTTTCTGTAACATCTAGAGCAGATGCAGCAATAGAAAGCAAAGGACTAAGCATGATATGGTAAAAATCTGTGTAATGGAATCTCTGCTCCCATAAACTGGCAGCTTTAGGCCTAGCAAATTTATAATACTCCCCAAAAGGAAGTCCAATGTAAAACTCAATATCTGGTTAAAATAAAAATTAAATAATTCAATTAAATTAAATTATGAAAACCCCAAAAAAAAATATTTATTAAATATTATGCCAATAAAAACACAATAGATGTTTTTTTGTGGTGGATGAAATATCTTGTAAAGAAAAGAGATATGTACATAATAAAGGAAGTGTGTACATCTACATAAACATATTAATATGCACATATTAAGCTCTAACTTATTATTTCGTTATTTATTGACATATTTTATTTTCAAAACAAATTATCCATTAAATATTGTATAAAATATTTCAGTGACTAAATGAATTTGGAAAGTTGTTTTTTTTCTGTCACGGAATCATTCAATGTTTTGTGTTACTAATTTGGTCTAAAAGCATTAACTATGCAGTAAAATTAACTACTCTTATATGGCAAATAAAAATCGCAATGAAAAAAAATTTCTTCAATACACCATACGGTTATACTGTGAGCAAGCAGACTTAACTTGATGTAACTGCACCCTGATACCAAGCTCTCTACTGATATAGTTAACGATATCAAAGCAATGTTCAATGTACTAGATTTTAACTAAAGGCGTTTTATGTGTCTGGACGATTTAAAAAAAAATGATGATGAATTAGTGAAAAAAATAAATTGGGAAAAAAAATAGTGTAAAATGGGAACAGCGCTAAATGGAACAGCATTTAAGTGAGGTCTGACTTTAGTTTTAATTATTTATGGGTAGAAAAGTCTCAACAGGCTGTAAAACATGCATGTGAAACAACATTTGACGTATACTTCAGTTCTTTAAACTCAATTATCTTTATTTTATTATTTTTTTAATTACAACAGTATGTACTTCATGACAGTTTATTTTGTAACCCACATAAAACTATAAGTTTACAGTTTAAGTTAAGCTGTGGAAAATTAAATGTTTCCAGCACTCTTAGCTTATGTGGAGCTGTATGGATGATGGCTGAAAGAAAAGACAAGTGTAAGCCATTCATTTACAAAATCAGATCATATCTTCTTAGAAATAAAACTGTTGTCAGTGTTGAGAGTTAAGATAAAGGACAGTCTGGTAAGCGGGTGATTATTCCCAGATAGTGATTCATTTGGATTTAAAATCAGGACTAAGCTCAGCGAATGAAAATACGTCAGCTGTAGGGATTATCAGTTTTTAAAAACGGCGGCGAAAAACCGGTTTTTTGACGAAAGTCGAAGCAATTGACAACCATATTTTTGGGCTTTAAAGCCGGTTTTAGCTTAGAACTTAACAATTAGCAAAAAATGTTGATACCTTCCACTAAATTACAGAGAAATCTGGGAAACTATTACTTCCCAGTGAACTCCCTCGTCAGTCCAACCCGTGTACATTGGCATTGATAGAAAGTAATTGTTGAGCGATACAAGAGAGAAGACATGACCAAGTGGTTCAGGGGTAACTTGAGGATTGCACGGAGGGGGAGGGGAGTGTATATACACATAGAGAGATTTATTGCATCCGTTTCCTCGACCTGGAAAGAGTGCTAAATTCAAGTCGTTTACTAATTCAACAGAACAACCAATGATTTTTTTAGCACACGAATTTAGTGTTGACTTGCGGGAAGCATACAATTTGAAACGGAAAGGGGGGGGGGGTAAATAATCGGTATATCTCTAGCTCATTACTAAACAATAGACAGAATAAGTTGACTATGTTCGCCATCCAACACCTCCACCACCACCAACCCCTCTCACCTAAACAAGGCAGGATCATCGTACAGTCGCTATAATGACTAGAGTAACTAATACATCTCAGGGAAGGGAGGGGGATAGGTGGGGAGATAATTGTATGGAGGGGCGAGGAGTGAATTTAGTTCAACAGTGGAGGAAATGTTTGAAATGGCACTCAATGTGGGTCCATAGAGGTGCAGAGGTGTTTGTTAACTGTATCACAGACACACACATACACACGCACACATATATATATAATATATATAACGTTAGAAACTTAGACAGAGGATAAGAGAGGGGGGGGAGACATAAAGTGAATACCATCAGTAGAAAAAGAACCGTAATATCTATAGATTATATATAAATACGCTCTATACTGAGGTCTACATCACAACGGCTGATTTCAGCAGTGGTCTTTGGCAGTATTATATAAATGAAACACGAGAAAGAATTAAATCTTATTCGTCACTGCCAAATAAAGTTGAACAGTTCAAAGGTCATGATAGAAATATGCTTAGTTATAAAGCAATTTAAATGAATATATAGACAGTACAGTAGTATTTTTACAGTCATATTGATAATTTTTTTCTTGTATATATGTTTTACGTAAAAATTGGTTGACATAATTACATTATACTTTATTCGCTCTCATACACGTTAATTAAAAACGACATACATTGAAAATAATTATTACTAGAAGGCTTTAAATATCTGTTATTTTACTTATTTTATAGTAAAACCGAAAACGGGTTTTCTGCGGTTTTTTGAGAAATCGACCTTCGACAACCGGTTTTTTTAAAAGTCGGTTTTTGTATAACCCTAGTCAGCTGCCATGCTCATGAGATTCATTCCAATAGCATGGCAGATTATGAGTTTGATTGAGCTAAAATAGACATGAACAATATGAGCCAAGAAATATTCCTCTATAACTACATCTGTCATACTAACCCAAAGGTTGAGCTATTTCCTCTTGAAAAAACTGAGACAGATTTCTATGCTGTGTATCAACTTTTCTTACTAAAGCATCAGCATACATACCAAGTGTAAAGGCATGATAGCCCTGTGCAGTACCTATAAAGAAAATGTGTTAATTATATAGCATAACTAAACAGACTAAAAGTATACAATATTCCAGAGGCTAAGTTTTTGTATCTGTTAAATTTACTTTTTACAACAAAAAAAAGCAAAGCATATTTATTTTCATAAATATTAACCTGTGATATTTTTCTGTCATAAGTTAATATCAGTAGATAAAACTCGTCTTTAATTAATTGATTTTTTTGTTTACTTTACACACCTGCTGGCCATTTAGGTTTCTGCTTTGCTAACAGGCGTTCAACTTTTGTCCAATTATCTCTGTACTCTTCAAGTTTTATTGGTTCATCTAAAGTTATTAAACCAGCCTACAGATAATAAACTATAAAATCAAATTTACAAGAAGAAAATCTTTTATATCAAAATATGGTTTTTAAAACATAGAACAATTGTATATACACTAAATATATCAATATGTTTGACACTTGCCTGATGTGCCATCAACATTTCAACAGTGATATTCTCTTTGTCATTTTCAGAAAATTCAGGCCAATATTTATACACCTCAGTTTTATAATCCAATAATCCCCTAGATAGTTACAAAAACACAAGGAAATAAGTAAAAATTTAAACCAAGAAATAAATTCTTTACTTTGACCAATACAACTATAAAGCAAAAACACAGGTCATTTTATTATCTCTCAATTCTTAATTAGCAAATAAATCAAATCAGAAAGTGGCAACATTAAATATGTAAATTATATATAAATAAAGAATGATATGCCAATTTAATAAATGATAAAAAAAAATTACCAATTAAAAATAACAAAAAAAAGCTAATAAAAATATTTACATATCAACAAGTCTAGCTATGACTATAGCGGAAACTCCTTTAGCCATGGACCATGATATTGATAGAGTATCACTTTGCCAATGTCTTTCTGTGTCATGATCAGCCCATCCTCCCCAGATGTCTACAAGAATTTCACCATTGTGATACACTGCAAAAGATGCTCCACGTTCCAACCCACTTTCTAAATTGGACCTGAAATTTTTGACAGAAAAACTATTACTGTATGTCAAATTAAAGAAAATGAGAATTAAAAAGTACCCCAAGTATGTGTGTATGTGTTATAAAACAATTCAGAAATAATTTAATTACCATTTATTAAAATTAGATTTGAAAAAAAAGGCCAGCATAATAAATTATATGAGTCATTGTACCCAGGACATTAAGGCCAACATTATAAATTATGTGAGCCATTGTACCCATGACATTAAGACCAGCATAATAAATTATGTGAACCATTGTACCCAGGACATTAAGACCAGCATAATAAATTATGTGAACCATTGTACCCAGGACATTAAGGCCAACATGATAAATTCTGTGAGCCATTGTACCCAGGACATTAAAGGTCCTAAACTGTGCTTATTACATAATTTATCCATTTTTACTTTTTACTCTTTTTGTAATTCATAAATATATATTTGAGGATATCTGATTTATTGTTAAAAAATGTGTGTGAACATACCACATAACTAGTAATGGATGATGCAAGAATTTTCAACGATGCAAATTTGATTCTTCCCTAAAGTATCTATTCTTGATTCCAATTCCAATTTCTAAAGTCACAGGCTCATTAAAATAGCAACAGAAATTAAATATTTAAATTATAACTTCTTTTCATTAATAACCAGAGCTTTGTAAATTTACATTTTATATAAGTATTCAGCTATAGAGAAAGATTTTTTTTATAAAGACAGAAGGGAACCTGTAACAATGTCATGACCACAAAAGGTGGAATTAATCATAAATATTAAGCTTTAATTTAAATACAGGTCAATGTCATGACAACATCAATAAGAAGAAATGTTATAAGATAGTTTTAAATTTCATGTATCACAAAAGTCATATTGATGACAACCGATCATTGAACAAACTATCGTTCATTAATGAAAGAAGATACACTCACAGACACATATGTACACACATTCACTCAATTCTACACTCAAATATTGACCAGAGATACAGATCGAAGACTCGCTCACACCTACACTCAAATATAGACACATACATCTAACCTGACTTTAGTTGGGGAAGTAAAGGCGGCTGGGCGTTGTGCTAACCACACAAACCCTTCATATGCCGAGGTTATAGAAACAGATGGCCCGTTAGGGCTAAGGGAACTTTACTTTACATCTACTAACAGTAGAAACAGATACTGGCACAAATATCTGACAGGAGATACAGAAAGACTCACAATCATATACACACAAAGATTGAGATTCACTAACATCTTTTGACATAAGAGTGTGTGTCTTACTATGTTAGTACTCTATCATGTGCACAGGTGACATCACACATTTCATTCATACTATTACAAGTGACATCATACAGATACCACCATGTATACAAATGATGTAAAGTGATAAAATGCCACAACTGTATATGCTGCATTCAAATGGTAATGATGATTACCATACACAGTGGGGATGCAATTAGCTCAAAGCAAGACACATCTCTCAAGTACTTATGTTAGGTGACAAAGAGATCTTGTAATTTTTCAGTATCATGCTGTGAAACGATGTCCATTTATGCCATAAATGTATGTCAATAGAAGTATTGATGTCTTACTAAACTTGAGAGTGTAATGATGTTTATGCAACACAAAGTGCACAGGAGACATTACACATTTCACAGATGACATGTAAACATGTGCCACAGTGTAGACAATAACAGTAGGCATCATTTTCGGAATTGATTATTAGGTTGCAAAGTTCCAGCAAAAAGTACTGATTATTTTGATACTGGATTCTGATGAATCGTCCCATTACTAAAGGTAACCAAAACACATAAATTTGGGGAATGTCAGAACAACTACAGTTACGGTAGATAACTTTTATAAGTACTATAAAATTTTAACATCGGCAGAATTTTCCAAAATATTATAAATAATTTCACTATCAAAAGTCCCCTAAATTACTGATTTTGTAACAGAAAAAAATGACTAATAATATTAATAAGTAATAGTTAAGTAGAGAGCATGCCTATATATGTATTGAAAGAACACCAGATAAAATTGCAAAGAAATTGCATAGAACTTTTATTTACTTGTCATAAAGAAGGGGAGTTTTTTTTTTATTTATCAATGAGCTAATAGCTAAATTTACAAGATGATTATGGATGAAAACCAATTCTAACCTATAAGAATAGTCTTCTATCCTTAAGGCAAGTTAAGGGAACCCAAAATCACATCGGCCAATGGGCCCATATATTTATCACACCATTCCTGAAATAACATAGGGCTTAGGCCACACAAAGGAGGGGGACATTTGAAGATTTAGAATTAGAAAATATCATTTGTCCCATTTTATTTTTTTCAAGATTTTTTTTTGGTGTTTTTTTCTTTACACTTTCCTAAAGTTATCTTCATAAAACATATTTTTTTTTTCAATTCCTATCATCTAGGACAGAGTAGTTCTTAAGGAACGAAAAACTAAATAACTGACCGAAAGAAATCTCTGCTGCAAAATCAAAAAATGTATCAAAGAACTATTCATTTCTTAAAATGAACATTTTAACTTCTCATAACTTTCCAAAAAGGCGTTACATGTTCCCAGATCAAGGGAAAAAAAACAGTTCTTAAAAAACAAATATCATTTGTTCCGCATTTATAATTTGAAATAAAATCAATTTCTTCGAATAGATAAACAAACAAGATTAAATTAGATTCCGAACATGTATGCTGATATGGGAGCATGTTATTGTTTTGCATGCACTAAGGCGCAGAATGTGGTAAAATTAGACCAGTTATTTTTAACTGCAGGATAATTTATAGTAAAAAAAAAAACTGATACATAAAATCTGAAATAAAATCATGAGAATCTTTCATTTACTATGACCTGAATCACTGGCAAATATGGTCTATAGTGGGCGACTCTGGAGAAAACGCATTCAGACTAAATAAGGCGGATTAATAAATAAATGTATAGCTAAAAAAAAATTATGTAACCCGGAGGTTGGGAATGGAGAAGGAATGGGGTTTTTTTTAAGGCTTGTGCAGGGCACAGCACAAAAAAGGTTGAGAAAAAATTACATAGACCAATATCATTATTTATTTTAGCTTACCTAAATGTTTCAGCAACTTTCCTAAAGGCAGGGTGAAAATATCCAGATGTTCGGGGTGCTTGTAGAGTCCTGGGAAAATTGTGTATGTAATACTGCCATGCAACAAGTCCTATTATTGTGGCAATTATATATAAATATCTATTCATCCTCAAAAAAGAATATAACTGCAATAAAGAATGCAAGAGAAAAGTCTAAACATAAAATAATAAATCAATGTCATGGTATAACAACTTATTTCTAATGGATTAATGTGAGAAACTCTCAAAGGACTCTATTATTATCTTATTCCACTTATTATACATTCTAAATTATTGATTATGAAAAATGATTAGTGAATTCAATGATTGATGTCATGGACAAAGATTATATTTTCAAATTTTCTTTGTAAGGGAATTAACCAAAATAATTTATCAAAATTATTGTTTGTTGTATATAATTGGGCCTTGGTTTATAACATAATTTTCTCATACTCTGGCAAAAAATGTATTGAAAAAGACAATAGTGTTATTCAGAGAGTGAGTAGAAATGGTCAGGTGGAAGAAATGACCCTCCCCCATGATCGCAAAAACTGTTAAACCAAAATTACTTTGGTGTATTTCAGTTGCACATAATTCACAGGTACATCACCTCTGCTTGAGTTTTGCCTGCAAGGTAAGATTTTGTCTCTCCAAAATTATTTAAAGGTTACACAAAAACCCAGATGCAACCATTAAAGAAAAATTGAAGAAATAAAGGACAATCTATTATTGAAAATTCAAATCCTAAATTTAAAAAAAAAGACAAAGTTCCCTTAGCCCTACTAGGCCATCGGGGCAAATGAAGTGTAGAATTCATCTGTTTCTATAACCTTGGCATATGAAGGGATTGTGTGGTTACCACAATGCCCAGCTGCCTTTACTTCCTCAAATTAAGTCAGGTACCCATTTAAAGCTGGGTGGACTTGTGGGACGACTTTGCACAAAATAACACCTGGATAAATTTCATGGGTCTCACGAAGATCAAACCCAAGACTCTCAGGTCGATGGTCAAGTATCTACACCACTCAGTCTTACGTCCCTCCAAAATTTTAAAAGCTGCAGCAAAAATTGAGTGAGAAGCCAACAAAGCAAATAAACAAAAAAACTTTTCAAAGATAGTAGTGATTCTGACATAGACATTAAAATTAATCAACTAAGTGATGTAGAGACTTTAGAAACTGCAGAAATAACACTTACGATGGATGATTCAAAAGGTGTAGAACACATATTTGATATAATAACTGATATGTAGTATAGAACAAATTACAAAAGAGTATTAAGTGAGTATGGTGTGAAAAAGTCAGTTGTGCTTTATGTTGGTCTAGAGAGAATGTTGAGGATGGTGATGTAGAAATTGAATTTTTAAGAAACAGTGGGAATGTTTCTGGTAAGTTCAAAAGGTGAAATGTTGAAGATATTGCTTCTGAAGCTCTACTTACTTTAAAAATTTGCTGGCCAGAAACAGCTAGAATAAATGGTGCTTATTTTCTATTTAAGGTAATTCATCAATTTGACTTAAAAACAATGGTAAAAATAACTAACGGTTCAAAATATGTTTTGAAATCTTATTTATAATGTTTGTTTTACATTATTTCAATAATTTAAAAATAAAATAAAGAAAGAAAAATAGCTATGTAACTGATATTTTGGATATGGTGGCCCATTTTACCCCATGAAGGCCCATTTCAAATCAGTTAAATTATATAAAGGGATGGGTGACAGAGAATCCAGTGTTCGATCTTCAGTGAGAAACATGGGAATTTTCCATGTCTTGGTACAAGACAAAGTCCTCAAGTACACCCAGCTTATAATGAGTACATGACTTAGGTTGGGGAAGTAAAGGCAGCTAGGCATTAGTCTAACCACACAATCCATTTGCAGAAACAGATGAAATCTTCACTTCTGTCAATATTGTCCATTAGCCTTAGGCTGGTTTAGGGAACTTATATATTATAAGTCATTATTCTTTTTAAAAAAACCTACATCAATAAATGAAAAAATCAATGCTTAAAATAATATGGATTTTTTTAATACTCTTAAAGAAAATTGGTAGCTTATTCCTTTTTCTTTTTGATTTTGTAGCTACACTATTCGTGACTATTGACTATTGTAATGAAAAATGTCCCTGGTTGTATAATAGTATAAAAGAATCTAAATCATCTAAAAAAAAAACTAGATGAATTATGAATGGCTCTTTTTAGGACTAAAGCGATATATTAATCTTTGCTTCTGAGTATTATGTTCTAAATATATTCTGTGGCAAAGTCTCGGAATACTCCACTTCTATAATAATAATAAGTATAAACTATTAAACTGAATAAGTGAAGTAGTTGAATTAAAAGTGTGGATAATAATATAAATTATACATTTTAATGAAAATATTTTATATTATATAAAGTATACAAACAGTTGTGTTACGATTTAAAATATTTAACTTTCAAAGAATACACTTAACCTAATTATTTAAATTAATATCCCTGCTTTTCCGTGAATGTGAATAAACATGCACGTCCTTTCTGTCTTGAATCTTTAAACTTTACTTTTTGGGAAAATCCAGAAAGAATAAAAATAGCATTTTCATTATGTTTAGGAGGTCAATTGGTGGACTGGTGTACGGGTGGTAATCGCTGAGACGATGTCCTTCATTTTAATTTGTTTTACGTATTTATCACCATTGCTGGAAAATCGCTCTCATTCATTTTCAATATTTTTTCTACATAAAATAGTATCTGATCGAGTTTTTTTTTTTATTGGAATATTTTCAATAATATTTTCTGTATAGGCCCATAAGCCAGGCAAGCCATAATCATCAACATATGTGAATGAGGTAATCTGCGCTTATGGCATTCTATTGTGGCTATTATTGCTAAGTTTCTCTAAAGATATGTGATTTAGTGATCACCTCCATCACCTTGGTAATCTTTTGTTTAAAGACGCGAGCAAATTAGGTCATGGATATCTTGAGAGTCTTGACCAATGTTCCCTCTAAGCTGAGCGCGTGAGCGATCGCTCACACGAATTCAGAGCGTCGCTCATAGGCCTACTACACGTACGATCGCTCACTCCGATCGACGGACGACATCGCTTAATTAATCGCTCACAAATTTTGGCCTCAAAATGTCGCTCAGAGACAAATTTTTTTTTGCTCACTTCATACCACACCTTAGAGGTCTTGACTGATCTTTATACAAATGTCTAGTGACCACCAGTGCTCGATTTAAGAAAAAAACTAATGCCGGGGATGAAAAAATATTTCTGCAGAGCCAGGGATAAATGTCTATGGTTTCATCCCTGGTAGGGATATATTAGCTAAAGCAGAGCCGGGGATGACAGTTCTCCCCCGGCATCCCTGGCTGAAAATCGAGCCCCGATGATCACCTGCCAGACTGGATTAACAAATCTGGTCTCCCATTTTCTCATATTCTAACTATTCTAAGCATCTTGAGTATACTCATGCATATGTCGTGGACTTCCAGTGACGTTGAAGGCAGTTTAACCATTTAACCCGACTGATTTGGCTCCTCGTCATTTACAGCAGCATCTCGAAGGTAAATGCAGGCCCGCCGACAGAAATTTCGGGCCCCTGGGCAGGGCTGTCAGTGTCACGGGCCCTCCGTGCTGATATTTTCAAAAGTTGATCAGCCAGCTCAGTACGGGCCCCTAAAACTCGCCGGGCCCCCTGATTTGCCCCCTGTCCCCCCACCCCTCTCGGCGGTACTGGGTAAATGTATTGTAGTATTGTTCAATTCGAAGCTTCTAATGTATAATAACTGTTCACTTTCTATTTGTGCGTATTTGTCCAGAATGTGTTGATGGTAAAGTTGCCAACTTTTCAAGATTTGATTATCTGCAGAAACTCTACTTATTAGTCTGAATGCATAAATTGCAGTGACTTTTTAGCCACCAGCATCTCATTGCCATTATATTAATCTGTTTGAGAAATTCCAAAGTAATAACCATTTTTGCCTTACCAATAAATCAGAGGAAACTGTCTGTGTAAGTGGGACGGATGGTCTAGCCGTAAAGCGCGCGACTGTCGACCTGAGGGTCCCTAGTTCGATCTTCGGTGAGGACCAATGAATATTTCAAGTCATGGGTAAAGTCCCCAATGGGTAAAGTCCCCATCGTACTATTGGCTATGGTGGTGGTGAAAGAAGGGCACCATAAAAAACGTCCTTTTAGTGGTTTATAGAATCTAAGAGATTTCATCTCCTCCTTTCAGGGACTTCACACACACACCTGTCTGTGTCTGCTAAACGTTGAAGAGTTCTGTTTCTTTTCCCAAACTGTACCAAATATGGTTCCAAATATGCAATCGCTAAGGAATCGTCCCAAATCCATCAATATGTTCCATTTTAACGATTTGAATTTTTCTATAGCTACAGATGAAGTCATTTGAAAACAAGAATTTTACTTCCTAAAGTTATGAGAAATGTTTCGAAACTGGTGACTATCAAAACACTAAAGTATGTAAAGACTCAAGAAGACAATGGAAAGACGGCAGTTTAAACCTTACCATTGGAGCAACCTATTTTCGGTTATTCATTTGCCCCCCTTAAAGCTAGCTCTACAATTATGAACACAAGTGTAATCAGAAGCGCAACTAGACCAAACTTTCAGGGAAGGGGCAAAAAAAATCACTTGTATTAAAAAATCACATTATTTATATATTTGTATTTTATTTTTAAAAAATTTTGGTCTAATCTTTTTTTTTTTATTTCGGAGGGGGCAAATGACCCCCCCCCCCCCGATAGTTGCGCCTCTGAGTGTAATCAATTCAGCCAAAACCGGCTAATGTTCATGGTATGTATATGATGGGTTGTATGCGAAAGCCATGCTTTTTTTTCAAATGTTACCCCTTTCTTAAAATGTTGCATATGTCTTTGTTTAGGCAACACCTCTGTTGGCAGCCAGTCTAGTTTCCGTTTGTTCAGCTGTTTCATTTGACCTTGAAGTAAAAGCTGAAGTGCGTTGCTTTAATTTTTCAGACATAGAAGGAGGACTTTAAAATTATTTTTTAGACATCTATGATGGACTTTTTAAATATCAATGCGTATTCTGTATTATATACATTTGCTTAAGAAATTGCCTCCGGTTGAATACAATTCGAAGGAGCAAATCGGAGATAAAAAGATTTTTTTCAACTGGTGGCATAGTTAGTCAATTTCAGTCTCGTCTTCTTTAAAAATTACACTATAACAATCTCAGATGATTAGCCACAGCATTGATTTCAAAATGTTGATATACCTTTTTTTTCTGAAAGGCAGTGGTGGTAAATTAATGTTTACATTCGAATGGCAGTGGTAATAAAATAATGTTTACACTCGGACACCAGTGGTGCTAAATAATGTTTGCATCAGGACAACAGTTTTGCGTGATGAGGCTCTGCTCTGGGAGAGAGCATGGATATCATTTAATTTACAGTGTTCAGCAAGCTTGGAGAAGTTTGATATTTTCTATAGGAAACGAAAAAATACCATGTCATTAACTGAATTATTCATATGATCTAGGGGGCACCGACATGGGCGTCGGCAGGCTCGTAGCCAGGTCAAAGTAAGCAGGGAGTCACCAATACCCAGCAAGGGGGCACCTTCTCATTTTAGTTACGTTTTCTTTTTTTTTCCCTTTTTTTCTTCTTTTTTTAAGCGGGGGGGGGGGTACTCCACACCTAGCAGGGGGGCACGGTCCCCTAGTGCCCCCCCTTGGCTACGGGGCTGGGCGTCGGTAGAAATTTTTCAGGGGGGGGCACAAATACAAATTTTTAAATTTAACTTACAATGCCATACATGTTCATTTTTCAATTAAAGTATAACTGTGTTGTTAATTATTTATATTGACATAAATAAATGCATTTGATAATTCAAACATTTTTAACAACAAACACAAGAAGGTTTCGATTTTAATTTTTTTCTTTTAGAGCATTTTCGATCTATTGTCCCCGTTTTGTCTGTCTGTCTGTCTGTCCGTCATCACCCTAGATCTCAACAACCATAAATCCTAGACCCATGATGTATATATCATTTTGTAGGTCTTGGCCTGCCAAGTAAACACTTTGGTCCATTACGCGATCTGACCTCTGAGGGCCGAAAAAGGGGGCGTATTAAGTACCGTTTTTTACTATATAAGCTATATTAACAAAGGAGCGCCCTATATCTAAGCAACCATAAGTCCTAGACCCATGATGTATATATCATTTTGTAGGTCTTGGCCTGCAAGTGTACATCATAAGTTCATTTCGCAATCTGACCTCTCAGGGCCGAAAAAGGGGGCGTTTTAAGTACCGTTTTTGCTTATATTTTAAATATAAATAATAAAAGCTAATCAAAGGGGCGTAATCATTATTTATTTTGTAACAGTTATTCAACATGATTACTTCCCTCTCTATTTATCAAAATCCATACACTTGGAGCAAAATTCTATGACTGTAAACCGGAAAAAAATACGGATTTCGTCCGGCGTAACCGTAACCACTGCTTACACGAAAAATGCTCTAAAATGTCCTTTGTCCGAAACGGAAAAGACTTAAATTGCTTGTTTTGTTAATTTGGGCTTTCTATAACTTGATTAGGCCTTCAAAAATGCTCTTGGCATTCAACTTTTTTTATCTGGCAACTCTTGTTGGTTTATAATCTTCTGCCACTGAGTGAATTTTTTAATTAATGCTAAATGAATTCAGACGCCTGATAAAAAGTATGATTTTAGAGCCGACAATTTTGGAAACAGAGTTTTTATATATGCATGGTTATCAGACTATTCACCGTGGCGTGTATGTTAAAAGGTGCCTTTTGCGTGTTGTTTCCGGAAAAAAGTAATTTCAAGCAAATCAGGGGACATTCGTCATCAAACCATGCACAAAATATAAAGATTTCAACGAAGATGCAATTAGCCAGATGCAAAACACATGGCACAAAGACTCATGAAAATGCAAGCAATTTTGTTGCATGATTGGAAGCCAAAGCATTTTCTATAGATGAGCAGATGAACTCATCATTTAGAAGACAATTTCAAGAAAATCGTAACTAACTGGGTCCCATCATTTCTACAATCCTATTTTGCGACAAGCATGATTTAGCGCTTCGTGGAAAAGAATCAAATTCTGGTAATTTTTATGATCTGGTTCTTAGTAATCATTTGTCAATTGGTTTTTGTGGTATATCTCGGCAACTACGTAAAACACTATAATCGAAATTTGTGGGTCTCTCTTGCGCGAATAATTCAGATGCATTTTCTACACTTGCCATCGAGACAACTGACATTTCAGGCATTGAGCAGATGTCATTTGGTGTTAGATTTGTCAAAGAACAAAATGGGAAAATGCTTACGAAAATTATTCAATAACTATAACTATATAATAACTAATTAATAATAAAAATGATTGATGAAAAAACTAACTATAACTATAATATAACTGAAATGAATTTAAAACTATAACTAAATAATAATAAAAATTATTGCTAAAAAAAACTAATCAAAACTATAACTAAAATGATTTTAATAACTAGAATATCACTGCAGGGAAGTAATACCAAAAGTGTGAGAATCTTGGCTGGAGAGATGATTTTAAATATTTTTTTCGAGCTTTGTGAAGCATACAAGCTTTACAAAATTGAGAGATATGGCCTTATATGAAGTGGCACAAATTGCCATCACTTCACAGTGACAGGAACTCGCGAGGAATATTTGCACTTATTGCATTTTTTTTCCTTCCAAATTGGCAAGACAAGCTAGAGGTAACTTGCAATTTTATTGTAACTATATGGTCGCGGTATGGTTTTCTAGCCAATAGCACTCAGGAATGGATTATGAAGATCTGCTGTGAGCAATAACCAAGCTTCAGTGCCCCAGTGCTGTAAAATGTTTCTGTCATCACTGGAATAATGAACCATCAGTGCTTGATGTGCCTCGTTCCAACAAAGTGGCTGAGAGAGCTAATTAGTTAGTTGATGGAGGAGGTTCATTCTACTTGCAAAACTGACAAATATCCTAACAGCAAATTTGTAAACACAAACGCATAAATCTGAAAACACTATTAAAAACACCGAACATGCTCATTTATATGTATTAATCATGTGTATTTTATGCAAAACTTTCATGTTATAATAAAAATTATTTGAACCTCTATATGTTTCAATGTTAAAAAAGGAAATTCACTTAGGCCGGGGGGGGGGGGGGGGGGTCATTTTTTGGCAAAGTCAAAGTCATGATTTTTAGGTAAAGTTCATTGATTACAACCCCAGGCTAAAAAATTTAAAATTTTTCATAACCCTAATGTACATTGTCTTCAATATAATAAACTTTCAGGAAATTTAGTTGAGTTTTATTGTGAAAACTTTATGACATTTTTCCAAAATGTAGGGGGGGGGGGACTAATGCCCGCCCATCCTCCCCCTCGTATACGCCCATGGGCACCGATAGCTTCTATACACCAGAACGATTCTGTCAGTGTAAATTCTTTATAATTATTGGTGTTAATTTATCAAGGTATGTTGTGTAAATGTATTCCCTATTCCCAGAGCACCTCCTGCTCAACTCACTCCACCATATACTGACAAAGTCTTACACACGTTTGTTATGGGCCAGATGCGGCTCACGAGGGAGGAGAAATGTATGAGGCCCAGAGTAGTTTTTGTTTACTGCTGGGTGATAATACAATTTCCAATATTAGGGCCCTAAGACAGGGTCCCCCCCTTTTCATCAGTCGGTGTCCTCAGCTGCTGCTAGTTTATCTTTTTATAAGAAAATTTCTGAATATCTATAACCCTTATGAATATAACACAGATAAAAAAACGTTAGGCTTCTAAATCTAATCGTGCTTTAGAACAGCAGATGGAAACTGTTCAAATCCCATGCACTAGTAAATTAAAGTTTTATTTCAATAGATCAGTGATATCATGAAATAAAAAGAATTAAAGTTTTATTTCAATGATCAGTGATATCATGAAATAAAAAAAAAATTCAAGTTTTATTTCAATAGATCAGTGATATCATGAAATAAAAAGAATTAAAGTTTTATTTCAATAGATCAGTGATATCATGAAATAAAAAGAATTAAAGTTTTATTTCAATAGATCAGTGATATCATGAAATAAAAAAAGCTAACAGGAGTTACCTCCTCGATAGTCACTATTTATAGTGTTGCATAACATCAAACATTCTTACTATAATTTTTAAATGGAATTTTTTCTCTGAATCAGCAATTTTTCTTGTGGACCACTGCTTTAAAATGCAAACACGAATATAAACACAGTACAGTAAAATAGAACGTTTTTTTTTTTATTAATTTGGTTCATGAATGGGAGTCACATTTGCTCCAATAAAAAACTGAAAATTCCTGAAACAATATTTGATAGGCTATTTAAAATGAAAAACAATATAAAACAATAACAGCAGCTACATGTGTAACAATTTCAATAGTACAAGTAAGGGTACGATGCTTGTTATTTTAAAGCCATAATTTCACTTGAAATATAACCATACAAGTTGTGAAAGCATCATTCGAAGGCAGGGGAGAATGTATTATGAAGTCTGAAATTGAAATGACTACAACAAGCTGGGTAACCAATAAGTTGAATTTTTTGTCCATCACTATTTCCAACAATCTCAGATAACAAATCATTCATATTGTTTGAAAACATCCATGAGAATAAAATGTGGCTACAGACAAAAATTGTGCATTAGTTTGTCCTACTTAACAGTAAACATGCCACTTCACAGCATGAATCACATTATTAATTTGGTATCAAAATCAACAAAAAAATGTTGCCTGCTCGATCAGATTGATATCTTGACTTGTTCTACCAGGCTCTACTTTCTAATTAAAACATTCCCTTTGAAATACAAGGAGTTAATGATTGAATAGAAAAAAGTTATAAATATCATTAGCATCAATAAATCAATCAAATTTAGACTAGTGGCTAAGAGAGTGGCTCAAATAATTAAGGCTCCATACAATAATGTAGGCGTTGTTTCACATTTTTATAACCATGAAAATGTTTGGTGATAAAATATGTGTAAAATAATATATTTTAACACTAGATGTTTTAAAAATGTACAAGTCAATACAATTAATAAAAACAATATATAACATGTTATAGGTAGTAATTTTTTTCACCAATATTTCTAGTGTTTTCAAGCAGACTAGTTTTTGAGAGGAAAAGTTCTGTAGAACTAAAGACTAGAGTAAAACAGAAAGCTGTACATAACAAAACTTTGTACGCCACTAGGGTTAGGAAAGTAAAATGAAATATTGCATAATAGAAAACTTTATATGTAGAATAATAAAATTGAGTATTATTAATAAAAACATTCTTAGAAAACAATTGAGTAAGGAAAATAAATTGGAATGCTGTGTATCAGAAGTTTTCAAAACATAATTATATACAGGACATGCATAAGCATATACATGTATTTGGACAACTGAAATCAAGTCAAATTACTCAATTTGATTAAAATATCTAAATTACTTAGTAAATATTTAAAGTTGTTTTTTTCAGGTCTCTAATAATTAATTTTTGTTTTTTTTTAACCATTATTCCTGACATCTTAAGAATATATTAACAAAACAACTATTTATTCATTCTAAAATGATTCAACATAAATCTGTGACTAACTGCTTCAGTTATTACAATACAGTGCATAGAACATACATGAAAAAGATATCATAGAATAATTTCTGTGATAAGCTACAGTGGTAAATCTGACAGATTATAATAAAAATATTACCATAAGGTGAAGCAAAAAAAAAAATGATAATAAAAAAATAATGATAAATGACATAGCAAGAGTTAAACCAATAATTTATTGTCTGCAGAGAGTTGTATGTGCATTTATCCTTCACAAGTAGGAGTGAGAATAAGTTGAAAAAAAAAAGTATGAATGGTAAATTGTGAGGTCCAAACTGTTTCTCACTCTTACAAGTTCATTTTTCCCTCAAAGATTTTATTCAAATTACTTAAATAATATCGTAAATTTATTTTGATGATGTCAAAAAATATTACCCAAAATAAAACTTTAAAAAGTTACCAAGCAGTGATTTCAGTGAAAATTGTGTTCATACTTTCCTGATCAATCAGTTGGTGATATTTTTCTTAAATACAATTGGGTTAAAACTTGCGTAGCTTATGCAAGAATGAATGGGGTTTAATTTTATATCAATACATAATTGGTAGATACATGTACTAGCAGTAACAATATCAAATATTGAGAAAAAAGTATGTTTTTAATAGTCTTATGGTTATCAATTAAATCTGTGAAACAAAATGACCAATTTTCCATAAAACATAAAAGTAAAATATATCCACAGGAAAAGTTCCGCCAATTGTTACATTAACATATATAGATATTAAATCTTATAATGAGTTCAAAATTAAGCTAGAATACAAACAAAATTTAAATTTAATAAATACATTTATAATATGAAGACATAACATTATACATAAATTAACCTCAACTGTTTTTTTTTAATTTAACCAAAAGGAGGTAATATATTTCTGTTGATATGATTTGTTGATTATTTTTTATGAATGCTAGCTTATTATGTAACAGTTTGTCCGATTTTAACTTGTTTTTTTTTAATTAATGCTAATTTGGAAAATTTAGAACATATCCCCTCAATTATAAGGAAAATTTTCTTTGAATTTTATTAATTTATTTTCAAGGAAAGTATCTACAGCCTAAATTGCTGACTGTGATGCCAAATACTTTTTTACAGACTTATAAATGATTGTTAAATTAATAAATAAATATTATACAGGAATAACATTCCACACTATATTTATTATAATAAAGGCAAAAACCAAAAAGAAGTATGTTGGTTCATTGACATTTCGGCATTAATAAAGGTAAAAAAAAATCAATGACATGATTATTTAATAAAAAGTAAACTAATAAAAAAGTGACATTTTGGTCCATAATTGAATATTTTTTTACAAATATTGTTTTTTATGTCAAATGATAGAAAAAACATTCTGCTAGTAAAAATAGATGACACACATAATAATACTTTAGGTGTATCACGTATGAAAACTTGTAATTAAATCAGTGTAAATAAGTTTCATCTGAAGTTTATACAATTTTACATATTTTACATTGTGTTAAGGATTTGAATTTTAAATAAAATATACTTTTATAAACAATTATAACAATAAAAAAAAATTCATTTATACAATTCTTCTTGAAGGTAAATCATTCCAAGCAATATTTAGCAATAAAAATATTTAACGAAACAAATATAAATATATTTATACACTTCTTCTTGGTGGTAAATTGTTTTTGTAATTCTTGAAGCATTCATAGAAAGCATTTCTGAGAGAAACTTCTCTAGGGTCATCTCCAAGGTAGCCACCAAGATAGTTTGTGAAGTAAGCATAGCCAACATTAATGCTTGTATCTGCAAAAGCTATATTCCCCCCAAATCCTGGATGAGTAACCAAAATTTGATCCTGGTCAGAAACAAAAAACTAATTAGTGTCATATAATCCTGTGTTTGATATGGTTTCTGAATAAGACAATTTACACAGTATATCATCTAATAAAAGTTTAAATTGATTTATAAAGACACAATGTTACACTTTGAATAATTTAAGAGAAATTTTTTTTTAAACTCAGATTTCAGTGATGAATAAAATTTTTTTTAAAGTATTGACTTAAGTTTTTAGAAGCTAAATAATTATCTTAAAACCTGAATGCAAATACATGTATTTTTTTTTTTTAATAATTATTGTAGCCTTACTTTTATATCATTATTTACCGCCAATCCTGGAGACATAGGTTGTGTTAACAGAAGAAGATTGGGCACACTCTTATTCATTGGGTTTGTTAAAATATTCACAATGTGTGGAGATAGCAAACGTTTGGCTTTAACACTGCCTTTGTTGGCTAGGAAATCATACAATTTAGCAAGGCTACGAGCTGATCCAAAACCTGATATTGATGGCAATCCAATATTTGTATACTCAGGCATGGTCATCATCTATTCAGTTTAATGAATCGATGAAAAATATTTATAGGTTTAGAAGTGACAAGTTTTTACAAAAATGAATATTTTTTTTAATAAAAAATGTTTTCAAGCTTTGAGAAGCAAAAACCAATAAGAACTAAAATATTTTCGGATATTAAACTAATAAAGAAAATTAAAAAATAATAATTTAAAAGGTGTTTATCTCCCTTAAAGTGAGCATTTTGCAGATTTGTATTCTTACCTTTGATATAGGTTATATATATTTATCACATTTATTGTTTGTTATTCAGATACAAAATATTTTTATTATCTATCCTACTTCAGTTAATCAAAATACAACATAAAAAAGTAGTCATTACAATGCAAATTGAAAAAGCTGTAAACTCTATGATCCAAAACCTTTATAAATTTTATAATGACAAAAAAAAAATATAACTAGAAATCTAAGAGTAATTAAGAAAATATAATTAAATATGATCTGTTTAATAAATGGTGGATCGTCAATAAATAATAAAACCAAGTAATGTGTGGGGTACTCTATTGTACAAATTACTGGCTATTTCTTTTTCACTTAACCATTTACACTTTGAACTGTCCTTTTGGACCTAAATTTTCTAGCCTTATTTTTCTTTTTTTAAATTGCCCTCTTCCCAGAAAAATACAGAACCTTACAAAATTACACTAGAAAAGCAAGATAAGGTCTAAATTACCATTAATAATAAATAAAACGCTTCAGCTGGGTGTTTAAAAACTTCCTGGATTTCAGAAATCTGTGAAAAATTATGGATATAAATTGATCAGGTTGGAATATTAATGAAACATCAATGCAGTAAAGTTACTATGAGCTTAATTTACTTTAACAGTTGAAATAACAAGTATTTAAAATCAATTTTAACTCTAATATTTTGGAAGTCTAATTTAAAATACAAATTTAGAAAATGAGGAAAAAGAGTGCATTGAACAATCTTACAAGGCGGTAATAAAACTGGTCATTAAAACTTAATAGTACTTTTAAAAACCCTTTTCATAATTACATAATTCTGACTGAATATAGATACAGAAAAATCTTCTCTTATCAACTTTCCATTTACCACTGTAACATCTAATGCAGGTAACATGAACAGACAGAAGCGGATTAGTTGCACCATATGGTAAATATCTGTGTAACGGAATCTCTGCTCCCATAAACTGGCAGCTTTAGGCCTGGCAAATCTATGAAACTCTCACTAATGGAAGTCCAATCTTAAATTCATTATCTAGTTAAAGAGAAAAAAAAGAAAAAATTCATTTACTTTTTGAGTCCCAGCTTGTATAACTAGAAAAATCTTTTTGGTTTTAAAACATTACTGAAACAAATTAATTTTTTAAATCATTTTTTTTAAGATTGTGGTAAAAAAATAGTAGATGGATTATAAAAAAAAGACATTACCAGCAATGCTAATTCCAAAATTAGTACATATATTTAGCTCTTACATATAAAGTTGACAAAAATTTTTTCAAAACACATATTTCATTGAAGTGGTTGTCTATTAAAAAATCAATATTTAACTGATAAAAGATAAAGTGTGACTCTAATTTGACTGATTATGCGTACAAGATATATGAATAAATATTTTGTTAAGTAGTATATAGAT